>OMNW01009554.1:24003-62070 GCA_900303245.1 Selene dorsalis
TGGGGGGTATGGTTTATAATTGAGGCTGGGGTTGGTTGTTCCAGCATTGCAGTGCAGACAAGTGCCACACAGGGGCTAAATAGGAGCAAGTTGGCCCACAGTCAGATTTAGGGAGCCGGGGTGCTTAATCATCCTGGGCTTGGTGCTACAGTTGACAGGTGAGTTATGAGTGGGTGCTACAGGTAGGAGACCAAGTCTTCCCACCGCTCACTATGACCTTCGCTCTGGCCATAAATAATACAGGGACCATAAAGTCCTGATTTAGGATAACTGGGCCAGGCCTGTCTCGGTCAGGGCTCATCTTGGCTTGTTGTGGACAGGGAAGGTGGCACAGGACCATTGAGGGCTGCTGTAATGGACGCTGGCAACGTGTAAGGAGGCTTGTACACATGCTGTAGGTTTATACCTGTGTCTGTGTCTGTATCAAGACTCTCAGACTTGTCTTAGTCTTGTCCTAGTTTGGACCTGGACCTGTCTTGGTCTCAGCCACTACTTGATGTCGACCAGGCTTTTTCCTGCATTCTGACATATGAAACAAAGCAGCATCGCTTCATCTGTCTCTTAAGTGGTCTGGCATATCTGATCATGCCAGGCATCATTAAGTGGCTGAGATGAGCTGTGTCAGTGAAAGGCCTTCACGTCCTGACATACAGAGGCTGGTTCTCAGGTCTATTAGAGCACAAGTGACCCAGGTCGACTGCGAGACTTGTTGTCAATGGGATCACTGCAGATTTTTCTACACATTCTTCCTGAGTGGTATGTTTTTCTCAGTCACCACACCTGCACCCAGTAGCAACTATGTTCTTCAGTTTGGGCCAATTTCTTTCATCGTGTCACAGTTTAAACTGATGTTGAATTCAGAGTTTGTCTACAGTTTAATGCTTAACTCCAGTGCTGTATGCTCTAGTTACACAAATCTAGACACACGTTGCTAATAAGGGACAGAGTAATGACTTGGCAGATGTTGGCAGTGTCTCTACAGAGCCTGATGCCCTAATTACAGTAGGTATATCTCTGTGTTATTTTTTAAAATGTTGCAAAGATGGAGGTTGTGCTTGGTTGGTTGAAGAAACAGCTTCACCTTTTTCTGAATGCTGATGAGACAGTTGGGACGCTGCCATATTAACAATGACAGTCCTAAAATAGGCTGACACACAGGTCTCATTTTTCAGCGGTTCAGTAGCTTTTCTTGTCTGTTAGACATGGCATTTAAAAGACACAAAATGAAATAAAAAAGTAGATCCAGACAGAGCATCAAAGTCATCCATTTAAACACACATACCAAAGAACTTTATTTTTACATTTCTATATTTCTTTATTGCAGAATACAATTTATTTCAATCTGCACCATGTAAATACCTAGTCAAATGCTAATGACAGCCTTGACTCATAGTGTACAGCATATGTAACGTGCTTTGTTAAAACCTCCGTACAGGATTGATGTATGTGGGTTGGTGTCTTTCACAGTCCTGTAATGACAGTGTGCTGGGACAACCTTTAATCCTTGGACCTCTCGTCCTGCAACGTCTGCTTTTCACTGAGACTGTTCTCCGAGAACATTATTGTTATTGAAAGCGAGCTATAATGAGTAATCAGCAATTATTTCATCATCCCATTTCTATCAGAGAGGAGTTATTTTAATTAAGAGATTCATTAAGTTAGTTCATTAATTTCTCCACAGGTGCCACGGATTCCCAGGAGACTTTCAAATCAATTCTCATCCCTATTATTTAATATCAGAGCGAACACGGAAGCGAACGCAGAGTTGGAGGGCAGGTTCCATCTGGTTTCATCCTCTGTGGGTAGATTCACTGACATTAAATAAAATAAATAAGAAAATATGGATTAGATGGTTGGGTATATCGTTTGTTTCTTATGTGACTAGGAGGGATTTAAGTCTATGACAAACAATGGCTGCATAAATTAACCCATGAATTTAACCAATGCAAAAATCCCATGAGAGTCAGTTGTAATTTTTTCCACATTACCAATCAAAATCTTTTCAGAAGACAGCTTAACTCTGAACTGACCGTTGCACATAATTTCGCTGCATTTGCTGCATATTGCAGCTCAAGTCCTCTGTCTGCCCTCCAGCCATGTACAGTAGCTGTCAGCCTGACACTTCTCTGAGTTGATGTATGCAGGATGTTATCTATCATTGCCACGACATTGCATATCCCCTTCAGTTTGACACATTTTGACAGACATCCTCACCCATTAATGCCAGGGTATCACCTACAGTAGCTTGTTATCACTGTATCTGCAGTACGCACAGTTCCACAAGCTTCGCATGCTCAGTGTGAAGTAAACAGCGAGGTCTCTGGAGCGTGCAGCAGTCAGATATTTTCCCTGCTTACCTGGTTTGCATAGGCTTCATGAATGTTATACCTGCTTAGTGAATAGTCAAGAGATCACATGGCTCTTCAGGCTCAAAAGGCATCGTGATGGATGTGAAATGTTGGAAAGACATTGTAGGACAAAGTGTTGGCCCACACCATCGATCACTCATGCGGAGCAGATGACACAATTCTCTCTCCCTCGCTCTCTCCAGCGGGCGAGTTTATCAGCGCTGCCCAGAATATTTAACAGGGAAGAGAGCACACCCGTGGGATCTCATTTGCACAGGTGTCCATCTGGTAGAAGTTGTCTGGGATAATCTCCACATCATGTCACATTTGCATCCGAGCTTCATGAAAATGGCACACTTGCTGTAAGCGTAGAGCATGGCACTGGCCAGTTCAAAAGGACAAGGGATTGTTTTCCACTACTGTAGCGAAGACCAGTGTGTGTTGTACTAATCCACAAAGCAGCTAATGCTTCGCAATTATGTAAGGATTTAACATGTTTGTAATTGTTTGTTGGTTCAGCTCAATTTGTGTAACCAGCTTTAGTTGGAAAATTAGCAATGAGATTTTCCTAAACACTGCCAATTTGTTTGGTCTTTTAACCAAGAGGGATTTACTGCAGTCAGGCCTTCGTACTTGTCAAACGTGACAGTCTTGTAAGACAGTTTGGGCAAAGAAAAGGTGCTCGTATTGAATCCATTGATCATCAAGGACCTTTGCTTCAGCTCCACTCCTCCAAATAGCACAACATTCACAGTGACTCAATGTGTTCATTGATTCCCATGTTGTGTTAAGAATTATTCAAGCAGAAGATCCAATCTCCGAATTGCTGTCCCGGTAATGACCCAAACAGGATCACCGTGGCTGTGCACCGGCGCCCTGTAGCGCCTTAATACGATCTGGATCCCAGAGTGGTTTTAAAAAACTGTGTTACACATTCCCAACTGAGGGCCAGCACAGCACTGTCGGTATACCACAATACCAAGCAGTGAAATGAACTGTTTATTCCACCATGGATGAACACTCATCAGTATCTGTGGACCCAGGCAACCATGTAGTCTCCAAGCATTACAAGTAATCTTGCATTTTACGCCCCTTTCCCTTGCCTTGTAAATTCTGTTTTTTATGTATATGACCTGAGCTGTTACACTACATCAATTGTAGCAAGTAATTTTCTGCTAGCTCACACTGTATCTGCTTAACACGTGAAAACAAAAGGCTCAATCAATCTTCAAGTGCTGTTGACATTCAAAGCTGTCGCTCCACATTACCACCCGTGTCCCTGCTTCTCATACACACATGTAAGCTCTACGTGTGTGCGTGTTTGGTTTTTGCCCAAAAAAAAAAAGTGTGACCCAAGCGGTGAAAATGATTAATTGCTTTCTAACAGGAAGGTTCCTTTCTGTCTTTTTCTGCTGAATTTAATGGTTCACATGGAATCTGAGGAATGAGCATTGTGTTAGATTTGGATCGAGCAGTTTCTTTGAAGCCAGAGAAGGACTGCTGGCAGCTATTGTTTGCTGCACGACTTCAATATGATAGAAACTCATTTATTTCTCAGACTGATTCATCAACTTTGTGTTTTTGCAGGAACTCGACGTATTGCATGAAGGTGTCCATGTCGCTCACGGTTGCGGAGAATGACACAGACCTGTGCTACAACTCCAAAATGAGATTCTTTGAAAAGGCTGAACTAAGCAAAAGCAAAAACATTACCTGCCCAGGGATTGAGGATTATATACAGCCGGGAGTGGAGCCAGAGATTGTGTGGTACAAGGTAAGATGTTGTCTGAACCAGGGGTTTTTCTCTGCCACTGCAATTGAATCATTTATCTGAAGAGTAATGATGTGAAGGTCAGCGATATTCAAACCTAATTGGTTTCACATACCGTCTTTTTGAAACTAAATGTATGAACGTAAACTTTTCCTTTGTCCACAGTGGAGCTGAGCCAGGCCTCAGACCGCAAATGCAGGCCACTTTGACAGAGCTGTTAGGTGAAGCTTTGGGGCCCATTTGTCAAACGTGAAAGTGTGCTGTGGCCCCAACACCCTCTAGTTATTGGCTCTCACTTTATCAGTGGGGCTGGTTGAATTCTGGGAGGCCTGTCTTGGACCATAAATCGAACCAAACCCGCAGTGCCCCAGTTTGCTTTGCCTCAGGTGTTCTGTGGCCCACACTCTGAAAGGCCTCGACTGCTTATGGAAGCCCATACTTATGCACCAGCTATATAATAGTGTGCTGGAGGGATCCATTTTATCCCTTAAATTGTTGTGTATTGTGCAGTGTTCTCTGGGAATTGAATAACCTGACTATGCGTCAAGGCATACGCTTCATCACTGAATCTGATCCAAGATGTCCAAACTGGTTTAACTAGATTTAAAAGTCAGGAATGAACCTGTAGTGGTTTCTATTTCAGCAAGCAGCTGGTAACTTAGACTAACTAAGACTTCACATCTAAACTTTGTTGGTTTTATGAAATGAAATGGTTATTGCCACCCGATTTGTTGGTGTTGTCTTGCCTCGGAAAGATAAACACTCTGGTGCACTGAATTCACCATAACTGTGTATTGATATCAGGCCTCTTCACCATTTCATATGACTGTGTGGAAAGCTACACTAGTGCTTCATGACACTTTAGTCACAATATACTTAAAGTTGAAACAAGCATGAAGTCTCATGTCTCGTCTCTGTTGCTAATGATAAGAGGTATTAATTAAAAGCCTGTTTTCTGCACATTTCAAACTGTAGCTCCCTTTTCTCTTTAAACAAAGGAATGCAAGCCAAAGCAGTGGAGACAAACCATAGAAAGGAGGAGGGACACTCTGTCCATCAAGGAAGTACGGGAAGATGACATTGGGAATTACACCTGTGAGTTGCAGTTTGGGAACTTTGTGGTACGGAGGACGACTGAGTTATCTGTCACAGGTAAGGAAATACTTTATACAGACTCTTGTCAAGATGCTTATTCTGTCTTTTTGTAGTGTCGAAGATACAATGAGCTTGAATTGCTACGGTGCTTGTAACAGCAAAAAAGAACATCACACCCAAAGCCTCAATGCAAGTATATTTTTATTAATACAGTTAAAAATAGACGCATTTCCACAAAAGAATGTCCTCGTTTCATGCGCCTTAGTGCTCTGTGTGGTGAGTGTCTGTGATCTGGCAAAAAAAAAAGGCTTCAGGTTGTTGTTGAAAAAAAAATTAAGCTTTTTCAAGCTGATCTCTGCACCCTTCACCAATAGTGGAGCCGTCTGTGTGACTTCCAGGCTGCTTTAATTGCTAAGTAGAAGAATTCACACAGAGCCACTTCAGCACTTTTTCTTAAGGCTGTTGAAATATTTAAGCCTGAACCTAAAGTGGGTGACAGATTGCTTGCCACTGACACTGTCACAGCCAAGGTTGACACAACAGGCACTGTGGACAGGGAGAACTTTAAATTTACAACTTAATTATACACTCCTCCTTTTGTTTTTTGTTTTTTGGCTTATCTGACAGGGGGGTAGTTCAAGTAGTGTTCCTGAGAGATGTCACTTTTAGTTAGTGATCAGGAAACAGAAACACAGAGTTGATATTTACTTAATTTAGTATTTTAATAGTGTTAAAACAGCAAAACTTTATCCAGGAACGTATCGCTTGTCAGATTTAAACTGGTTTTACATTGTGAACATAATGGACCTGCAAATGTCTCTGTAAAAGAAGAGCTCACGTTTGTTTGTTTGAGTAAATCTGTACTTTTTACTGCTTCACAGCAGCTTCTTCTCTCTCTGTGACTCAGTTGGCTGAGCTCACCGTGGTGGCTCACGCCTTCAAGGATACGAACATGACGCAGACTGAAACAAAACAGAGAGAAGAGAGAAAAAGGTTTTACATGGATTGAGGGGCCGTTGTGTTTCAGTGCAACTTCCATCACACACTGTGGGTGTGAGGGTCAGACAAAGTGTTGGCTCTTAACTACTACCTGATTACATTTTATAGTCCCTTTTAAAGACAGACTCCACTGAAGGCAGACTTAAATCGTAAATCATTTTCTCAGCAACCTCAAAATGTCATCCAGGGGGAATAGTCTTAATCTCTGTATCTACGTTGGAGACATTCAGCATTTCATAACAGGTGGCAAAATATGATTGATGATTGGCCATAGCAGTAGAAACAGGATTTTTTTTTTTTTTTCGAAAGAAAGGCACTCTTCCACCTGTGACTGTGTGGGTTTACACTCATATTCCATCTGCCTGTAGGTGTGAATGTGTCTCTTTTTAGCTTCATGATAGACTGGCGGCCTGTCAAGGATGAAGTCACACTCAATGTATGTTGGGATAGACTCCAGCTCTCAGCGCCTCTAAGCAATATAGAAAATAAATGGATGGATATGTGTCAGGTTTATTTTATAGGTTGATTTAAGATGAATTTGTCAGTTTGTGTAAGAGAAAAGGGCCCAGGCACTTCTATAATATATGACAGATTTTATTCAGAAAAGAGAACAGACCTTTTCAGCGTTGGTCTAATTCCACAGAGGCAGGAAGTCACATCTTTCTACAGTCGTTTATTTATACACTTAAACACCTTACGCCGACTCGTGCTCTGTGGTAACACATACAATTTTTCCTTGAGGCAACAAAATATAACACAGATTGTCATTGTTCTTTCCTGAATATTGCTTTTCATCTTTAGAAAGCAATGCCAGTGTTAAGTCTGGAGTTTGGCTTGGTTGCTGTCCTTTCAGGCAGAATTGCTTTCCTTTGAGTTTTGGATTTATTTCTTTATTTACCTTCTTCGATTGAAGAAGTTTTGAGTTTTTGTACGCAGCGTTTTCTTTTATACAGCCATAGTGGCTTCACTGATCTTGCTAACTACCCACTTCTTTTGATCTATCTTCCATTCCTGTCTGCTGTCACTGCTTCAGTACACTTGAAACGCATCACGTCCTATAAGGAAGAGGATTTAGTTCTTGGAAAGAACTAAATCAGTCTTCTTGAATCAGTCTTCAGTCGTAAACACTTTGAACTTTGATGTGTTCATCGTCAACAAGTCATGGCAGTGTAACACTGGTTTTGATGCATCCACTGTTTTTATACTAAATCAGTTTCCTCCACTAGTTTTAACATGAATTAGTGTTGTGTGGAAAAACACCCAAGTTTTTGTGTAATTTTCACAATTAATCATGATAATAACTATTCTAGGGTTCAATTGTTTAGAAAATTGTCAGCCATTTATCCCCATTACATAACCATCTAGAGGGCCAGTGAGAAGAAGTGTGAAATTGTAAGTACATCACAAACAACCAGAAAAGAAAAACAGTTTTTTTAGTGGAGCCAGATTGGCCATATATTGCCAAACACTGAGAGCTCATTTTCAAACCACTGACTCCAAGTCATTGTTACTGGCTTCCTCTCCCTCAATACCAATAACAGCCTCTTTGTAAAGCATTGGTTGTTTTGATCAATACAGTCCAGGAGCAGCTAAATTGTGACTGATTGTTACTGAGTTGTTAATTGTAAGTATTAATGTTAACAATTCATCTGCTTGGCAAATCACCTGACACTGCTGGCTTCTTTTTAAAGGACCTGGAACTTGCATTTAGCACCTCCCCTTTAGCGGTGCCAAACTTCAGTTCCAAAAAAAAAAACAAACACCCCCAAAAGAGGTGGAGAACAGTGGGAACAAAAGCCTAGCCTGTGATAGTTCCTCATTATGTTACATTTCATTATATTCCTGCTGAGGACAGGGGGCTTAAGTATTCCACATAGGCCTGACCTTTCTATCAGCATGCACTCTTTTTTTTTATTTCGAATAAGTATACATGAACTTTTATGTAATGTTATCATCAATCTCCCACAGATAATTCAAATTCACCATTAAAACCCTTGTCACTCCCCTCTTTATCAACAGCCTACAGCCCCTCTAAAAGTAGTGCAATGGGACAAAAGGTCATATTCCATTTGATTATAATGAGCGTAACTAAAGCCATAATGAGCTTCCTTGCTGAGTGATTGGAAGTGACATTCATTTTTAAATGAAATTTTGGATTTTATGACTTCTCTGTAAGGTGCTTCGTTTGATGTCTGAGATTAAACACTTCAGAATAAAGGAAGGGTGATGAAATAGATATACAGGGGAGCAGCAACTTTAGTGTCGGCCTAGCTAATGAGATGGGACTGATGCTGTTAACCAGCTTTTCTTATTTTGAATCAGCATGCAATGAGGTGTGTTTGCTCGATGATGGGAAGGAGCGTGCTTTTGCAGTGTGAGCATCTAAACAGCCAAAAAGCCTGAGAGGCTGAAGACAATCACACAAGCAGCTCTTCACATGACACGTTCCTGTACCTAAACCTGACAGATGATGATGTCCTGATGTCCTCTCTTACAGATAGACAGATCTGATGCTGTGGTAGTTTTATGGCTTATAGCTCTTCTCATTTATCCAGATATTCAGTCCTGCACTGAAACCCAATTTCACTCAATTGAACAGTGGTTTCTTGCTGGATAGCTCCATGCTATTTCAGCGTCTTGCTTACTGTTGAATATTATTGCAGAGTGACTTGACTGGTTGGAAATGAAAGGAAGTATTTTGCTTCCTCAGCTCAACTACTTCTCCTGAATGATGGGAACCTTTCCCTTGATATGCGTTTTCTGCTGTGCTTTTGTAAGCTAAGGAGTTACTTTCTGCAAACGTAGACAATAAGGAAAAGCAGGCGACCAGTACAAGTTTCAAACATGACACTTGAGAAGAGAACAAGACTTCTTTGGGAACGTGACAAGTAAGGACAAACTCTAAAATATGTGTTTGCTAAACTTTGTAAAGATCAAAAAGATAACAATTAAAAGCGCATCAGCAGCACGATTTACCAGAAATCTTAGGATGCTACTGATACTTTCCATTCTGTTCTTCTGTTTTAGCATTTAAATTAGACTTTACATGGCCGTGATGCTTAGGCTACTGTACCATGCTGTGCAAGTAAACAAGCTGATATGATCAGAAACTGGAAGACTGAGACAACAAGCTCATCATCAGAAGCACGACCCTCTTCCTACAACCATAGGTCCTTCGTGTTTGAGCGTCAGAGGCTTTAGAGCAAACTTTTCTTTGTTTGCTTTTCAGTATTGGAACTATTGTTTGTTTTTTTGCATACTGACCTGACACATCTTCGATGTCATTATATATGCCCTGTAATATATGCAATCCTGTCACCATGATGAATTCTGTTACATCTGTAACATATTGATTTTTTTTTTAATCCTTCTGTCTTGTCTCATGTTCCCCAGCAGCAGCTAAATGACTTTAGTTTTGCGGAGTAAAAAGAAATGTGGCATTTGTTTTGGTGGTGGCCATGAGACAAACGCACAGTTCAAGAGCTGTAGCTGTAGAGTTTAAATAACCTCAAATATCTATTCAGTACTCAGTTGTTTGCAGTATGAACTCATTTGATGCGTGTTAAAATGTTAACAGGGTCTCTGTGTCCTTGTTAATCCTAATAAACTGTTTACTTCTTGGGCTCAGTGTAACGCTACTGCCTGCCTTACGCCTCTATTCTGCGCAGTATACCTCCTGCCAGCACAGTTTGGTGGCCATTACCAATTTCCTCTCACATCACATGAGTTGACTCATTAGCATATGAAGGAGGTAAAAATATAATTGCTCCTTTTAATTGATGGAAGATAATTAATCAGGCCAAGGTGCTGGTGGAAAAGAGAAGATGATGCACTCAGTGGATGGATAAAGAAATCCTTTTCTTCTTGTGTGAATTTGATACTCTGTATAATCAGCAGGTGGTAATGAGGTTTATATTCATTATTATGTATTACCTTTTGATATTTTGTCAGTTTGGTGGGAGAGCATACTTATGAATAAGAATATAGGTTGTCATTATTCTGGAAGTGGCTGTGATTTAAATTCATCGTCCCCTGCTGTGACCGATGGTGCATTTCAACTCTTTGATTCTCCAGCAGTGAGTGTTATTTATTATAGCGAAGCATTATGTTGAATTGTAAGACTTTAAGCTCTTTGGTGTTTTTCTGTTTGATTCGAAGCCATTTGTTACATTTGTGTGCGTTTCCATGAAGAAATACTCACAGATACTTGCTGAATCTTAGAGCTTGGTTCATTTTATATTTTATGCCTCTTTTTATGTCATAACCTTGGCATGGCATTATAATATTCACACCCTCACAATGTTCAGAAGCAATGGCGCTGTTCTCACCACACACTCCAGCACAGTTGGAATTCTGTGGATTAATTAAGATTGTCACTCAAACATCTGGCTTCTGTGGAAATGGGCTACAACAGAGTATTATTTTAACCTTCGGGTTTCTCCATGGGCACTTGGGCCAGGCTTGTCCCTATCTCTCATGATGATGCATTCAACAGCATGACGGGAAAATGAGGAGGAGGGAAGTATTCAATGACACAATATGTCTGTGTGTAAGAGTGCGTGCCTGCCAAACTGTAAAGCTCACGCTGCAGTTACTATAGCATACTGAATGTGCAGACCCACATTAATAGTGTGGGTGATGGAGCTGTTATAATTACTTGGCTTTCTTAATATTATTTCCATTATCACAATCATTTTCTAGCTAATTTGCACAAAAATAACTGTATACCAGCTGATGACAGGGAACCCTGTCACATTATAAATAAAGCAACCAGTTTGTCAATAGAAAGGCCATGTGATAAATACAGCAATATAAATGTATTCGAAACCTTTTGTTTGTTCATTCATATTTTGTTCTTGAACATTTTCCTATTTACATATCCAGCAGTGACAGCGAGCTCTCCGTGCCAGTCGGTGCCAGCAGGTCACATACAGTTCGTGTTTAGAGCTTCTTTGGCTGAAAACAACTCTCTGCTAAAAAGATCCACAGGCTTAAAGACAAGTACATTGTTTAGTGATGTGTTTGTAGGTCACTGGTCAGCCCCTCTCACACACAAACAGTGATTTGTCCCATTCCTATTGAGCTGCTTGGAGATTGAATTGATTTGTAACAATTTCATCCCACATACAACAACTATATACTATTATTTTGACACTTGGTTCATATGATGACAACCGAAGAAAATCTATGAGTGGAATTAAATAAAATTGTCACAAACGTGACACTGTTGTCTACCATAATGCACAGGCTGTTATGAAATGCTTTTAGATCTGAGTGAAGAGCTCTTACAGTGTGATGGATGGCTTTTTGATCAATAGGAGTGATTTTTTTGTCGTGGCCCTGCTGCTTCTTTTTCTGAATGAATTACTCGATGAGGGTCTGAGAAATTCTGAGGAGGATACTCCGTTCTCATGAAACAGCTTATGCTTGAGACAGAATATACTAAATCATCAAACTAAACATCAGGATCAAGCAAAACAAAATCTCAAATCTCAAATGTCAATGACATTTTTGTTATTACCATTTTACAATTTTAAGATTTATGACACCATCTCTCTATCAGCTCTTTTCTTCTGCCTCAGCCCTTGTATCTCCATTTGTCATGTCCCACCTCTGCCACGTTCTGTGCCACACCAGTCAAGACAAAATACCAATCACAGGTGAGAGGCAGAACCTGAGGCTTTCCTTTTACAACCAATAATGGACACACTGCACTCTCACAAGCTCAACTTCGACAGTGACTTTTTT
Source organism: Selene dorsalis (assembly GCA_900303245.1). NCBI lineage: Eukaryota > Metazoa > Chordata > Actinopteri > Carangiformes > Carangidae > Selene > Selene dorsalis. The sequence continues at coordinate 35,965 of OMNW01009554.1, forward strand.
TTCTCTTCTCCTGCTGCCACCACCTACTAAACTGTGTAGTCAACTATGGCACCAGATTAAAGAACCTGCTGCAAAATGACAGAAACACATTAACATCATTTAGAAATCAATGGCCTCGTATAATATATGGCCATCTATAGTGTGTCTTTCACTTCTGCAGTGTACAACAGCTGTGTGAATGTAGGCAAGTGGGAGCAAAGGAAATTAAAAAAACAAGAGGAAAGTAACACTATGTGCAAATAGCTTTTCCGTTTGTCAGTTTCTTAGCAGTGAACCAGATACAATCTGAAAAGTGTTCAGTGGATGTGGATTATTTTCCAAGCTGTCTCTTCCGCAGGCTTTTTCCTTTAATAAACTGTCCTTGACCTGCACTCACACAGAGCCACAGAGGTCAGGAAAAGCTCCAGCAGAGAGGAATTTAACAGAGAGCTCCTTCTTTGTGAAACAAATATGAATAAAAACTGTGAAAATGCAACTTTGCACTTAAGAAAGAAAGACTTATTTGGAGCTCGGTAGTCATGTGACCATCATTTTATTTTCTTAATGGCTGGAAAGGTGCAGGTTTTTTTGTAGAAACTAATCAGAGGCATCATGCACAGCATCACTCATTTTCCGCTCTTAACAAGGAAGATTTTGCTCAGCTTCAATTCATCACTGACTGTGCTCCAGGGACGATTTCCCACCACTGATCAGATGCCAGAATTTAACTTGGTTCAATGACAATAATTGGGTCTATTTCATGGAGGAGAATGAGCACTCCTAATTGTTGTGTCTCTTAATTGTGATGGCGGTCGAGGAGGCATGTGTAGTTTTACATCGTTTATACTTGATTCCCTGTCAGACTGTACAGGCAGCTGTCTAAGCTGCATAAAGTTTCATAAATATGTCAAGTCATTAATTTGACAATTTTACCTGAAGGTCAAATGTATCCATTGAGAAACACCACAACCACATCTACTAACATTAAGCACATAAAGCAGAAACAAGTAGTGCAGTTTCCATTATATGCAGCTATGCAGTGTGCACCCATTTAGAAAGCCAGAGAATTTCTATATAGCCACATGAACTTAGTAAACATAATGCTTGACATATATGTCTAAATAAGATTTTTTATTCTTCTAGTTATTTATAACGCAAATACTTGAATGCTGATTCTGCCTGTAACAATCCTGCAGTGCTGCAGTTCTCCACCATATCCAGCTGTTTACCTTAACTCCTTGTTTTCGCCGATGCCCTCATTCCCCTGTGGCTTTGCTGGCTGTTTGTTATGTGTTCCCCTGCCATCATTACCCAACACAACCCTTCGCTCTGATCAATCGGGCAGCAGTGTGTGTGCATGCTGTAGTGCACACTCAGCATCCTGGTGGGTTTCCACCTGCTGGCGCCATCAAAGGAGCAGCACACAGGAGATGTGATTGCAGAGCTTACAGCAGGGGAGGAAGTGGGCGACACAGGAGAGAAAATATGGGAGCATGAAGCATGTGCAGAGCGTGGTGTTCTCAGTCTGGAGTGGTTACTTGGTTACTCTGTGTCAGTTTAAGCTGTTTTTTTTCATTGTTTTTTTTTTTTTCAAAATGGGTGTATGGCTGTCAAAAGTGGTTTTGGATTTGCAGGAAAATGGAGGTTTCAGTGTTATGATTCGACTGTGAATCCCTCAGATTAGGCATTCATAGATTCAGAGCTTGGTGAAATCTGTCTCCCTCTGTTTGTATCCTTCTATATCCTGAGGTCATCCACAATGTTTGCATTGTTTGCTTCCATGAAACAGTGACAGTAATTGGCAAAGAGTTTCTCGAGGCCTGTTTTTTGGCTTGGCCTGACAGATATGAGCCCCATGAACAAATAACTGCCGAGGACAGGCTCCAGGAATTAGTTTGACTTGGCCAGCTTTCCACAAGGTGAGATGACTTTGATCAGTGTCCCCTTGTTTGATGAGGTGGCACTTTCTGGGCACAAATGCTGTTTTAAGCAAACAAAGGACTATCTCCCTTGGCGTTTTGTCACAAGATTTAGGACATGGGGCTAGCAAGGGTGGACTGGAGGATTTAATGCATTTTAAGTGCTAAGCATATGGGGAGTTAGAGTTGTGCAGACATACAATACAGCGATTGTCATTATTTGGCTTGGGAAAACAAAGCATGACAGCAACGCAGAGAATATTTCATGCTCCACATGTTTGTGCATCATTGGTATGCATATGGCATCACATTTGTATAGTGTTTTTACACCTTGTTCAGTGAATGTTCCATGAAATTGAATTTAGTTTTGGTTTTATGCTGATAAGTAATTTACAATGAAGACTGAGTAATCATGCTAATAATAGACATGGACGACATTCTTCTGACCACATTTTTCTCTTCACTCGCAGTTTTGACAACAGTAGCATCTGCTGTACTATTTGAATATAAATCATTCTTGTCACTTGAGTAAGACGCATTATGCCTCCCAGTCTCCTAAGAAATTATGTCTACATAGAGCGACTCTGCAATCATTTATGTCCGACGGAAGTACTCACATGAAATGTAGTTGTGACCGTGTCCTGCGTGTCACAAAGCATTCATTTTGTGAAGCCTGGCGCTCATATGTGATGTGATACAGACAGTAAAGTATAGAATAGGACAGGTGTAGAAGGTTGGAGCATGGGCATGTTTGACGATAACATAACAAAACCATCACAGACCTAAATCTGGGCCTCAAACCAGCTCTGCCCTGAAACAAAGTACACATCGGTAATGTCCATTCAAAACCATTAACACCAAATGAATTCCCAGTTTATCTGGGATTGTCCAGTATCAAACCACTGCAGTCTGGTGGAATCTGGTTTCTCTCCTCGACATATTTCACCATTTTAATACATTGTGTAAGTTTTAAGTGAAAGACGGTTCTTTAGTTAATCAGCTGGGCACATCTTGAGATGCCATCATATTCAATAAGTACGGATATTCAGTGTTATTGGGCAAATACTTTGACTGGCTGAGAGTGATTCATCATCACACACTCCTCTATTTACCGTACATTTCACATTTGCCAACTAATTTGTGCATAGTGCCCATGGGCACTCATATTGGCAACAGAAATGGCAGGTGCACTTGGCTGCCATTGTCTGTGTCCTCATAACATATCACTTGTGCTTTTTTCGTGAATGTGTGATTAAATCAGGCTGTATATGTAAATCTGAACCCAGAGCTGTTTGCAGTGAATATTTACCGAAACCTCTTTGCCTAAGAGACGAGGTCTTCACGGAGCAGGTGAAACCAAGCAACAGATGTGATGCTGGTTTGAACAGATGGTGCAAAAATGCAAAAAGGTCAGGTGGTCTGGTGCCTGTGTTGCTCTTGCAGCACATTGATTGGCCTGTTTTTTAGAAGGAAGACAGAATCCCTGATAATAATCCCCCTGCACGAAAGTAGGATCAAGAGCTTATAGGCTCTAATTACTAATAGTGGGTAGCTTTTGATATTGATATATTCCTCACAATTTGACAGGTATAATGATGCTTTTGATGAATATTGCTACCTCTGACAGCTGAAACCGAAGCTCAGAAAAGATATGTTTGAAATAAATTGAATTCCACCGCGGTCCTGCACCACATCTCTCCTGTACTTTTTTTTTATTTATCATACTCCTTTTTACATTATAAGAAAAAAAAAGTCTCACAAATGAATAATAGAGAAAATAGAAATGTTCTCTGACCTTGTCATCTTCTTCCTACTTGCAATGATTCACTACCAATATGTTCACTGTTATTCCAGCTGATTTAGGATCCCGAACCGTCTGTCACCCTTGCACTGGGCTGCTGTCATGTCATGCAGCTTGTCAAATATCTATCAATTAGCAAACTGTGCTTACAAATGTTCCTCTGACACACCGTGCGTCTGGGATTGCTAATTAAGATGACGCGTTACATAATTAATGCCTGCACTCTACTAATTAGTGCTCACTTAGTGCCTTAGCTTTTGAGATGTGAAAATCAGTGCTAAACTAGTGTTAATGTAATTCCACACCACAGTAAGTGATTTTAAATCCAACATTACCTGGCGCATTAAGGTTTTTAGAAACCAAAAATTTGAATCATATCCGTGTTTAAAGGCATTTGAGGCTTTCCTGGCTGTAACGCCATGTTCAAATGTCTATCGTTGATTTTCAGTGACTTTAGAGTTGTGGCTCCCCTCAAGGCCATGAGGGTGCATACATTGGCCTGAAGGTATTCTCCCCCTCTTTTCCTGCCTCCACTATCTCTGACAGTTTGCAGAAATGCCCCATCAAGGACACTTCAGCCACGTGTCAATCCACTGATTCCACCAGAGAGATAAGAAGGTGGGAAGGGACAGTGGATGGGACTCTTGCATAATTTATAGTGAGCAAAAATCAATTTTGTGGCATAAATTACTTTGATGTTAATTAGTTGCAGATTGGTCTTTTACAAAAGGTGCATTTTAAATCACTTCAGGGAGAGATTCAGTGCACCGAGACGAGTCTGAATTGTTCAGCTGGTGATCATTTCTCATGATGTTATGATGGGAAATTAGGCTTGTTGTCTTTATTTGGAACGTGACCAAAATGTTTCAAAAGCCCACATGGACTCTCTGAATGGAGAATTTAAAAAAGAAACAATATTTTTATTTCCATTCCTTTATCAGCAAAGCAGGGAACTTATGGAGGAAAGTGGAAGTTTGTGTCTGTGAAGTCAAGCACGTCCTCTTGCTCCCTACGTCACCCATCCTTGCTCTTACGCACGCTGACACACACCCCTAATGCTGCGCACACACGCAGACACACCACCATACAAACCACCCTTGGTCAGGGAGATTGCTTACCAGCGCTTAGTTCAGTGGCGATGCCCAGTTGGGCCTTGATGTAATGGAAATTGATTGCGCTGCTCCCAGGCTACACTGTCATGACAAGTTATTTTAATGGCACTAAAGCGGGCTTATGCTGAAGTTTAAATGGAAGGGGGGCAGGAGAAGAACAGTGACTCGGGGTGTATTTGCAGCATCGCAAGCTTTGTTATTTATTTATGAGATAGCAGAATGTTTCTCTAGAAAAAAAAGAAATGAAGAGAGCGAGGTAACAATGGGAGATTGAAAAGAATATTATGGGGGTGGATGGGTGATGGGGTGACCGTTCAGAGCCATTACCTTTCCAGCACAAGAGTTAACACCTCAGAAGTGGTTGTCACGGTTGAAGTGAGCCACAAAAGTGATAATTAGAGAATGATTCATGCCTTTCTCTGTCCATTTGGCTGTCAGTCCAATGATGTTACAGTAAAGTATATACTATAAACTGTAAATGCCCATTTATCCCTGTAGCAAGCTGTCCAGCTGCATGGAAGGAAATCTCCAGCTAAGATGAAATCTTGTTGTTTACTGGCCTCGCACAGGTAATGGTTGCAACATAACAGCTATGACAGAAGGAACTTTCCAGCCTCAGTTTTATTTTTTTGTTTGTTTGTTTTTTTTTGCTCCTTTTCCATTTAGACTAGGAAGAATGTAACTGTAATAAAGAGAGAGGCTTTAACCTGCTGCCTTGCCTTCAGTGATGTGTGCTACACAGTGGAGGTTTTCTCTTGTCAACAAGTTGCATTCAGGTAGCTGCTAGCAGAGGTCATCTGTGGCACTCCGATGTGTGCGTTTTTCTCAATGACGAGACTTGACTAGACTTCTACAGAAGCTGTTTACTCTGTGTGCTGTTCTGTTTCCTCCACAGCTTTTTTTTCCCATTTACTAGCTATTTATAATGATTTATATCATAAGCAAACGACAGAGGACTTAGTGACGAGTACTTAAGAGTCTCATAACACAATGAGTTTCTCATTTATTTTAAAGTTCAATGGCATTAGGAGTTTAATGGCATTTCGTTCTACAATGTCAATGTAATAAATTATGATGCTTCGTGCATGAGCACTTCAGGTGTTTCCCTCATGTGTTGTCCTCGGGCCAATCAAAGCTCACTATTTGACAGTGTAGCCAAATCACTAGGTCTGTTCACTCATTGACAACTAAAGCAGCCAATTAAAATTCCGCGCTTGTGCCGAAACAGTCGTCACCGCCCACCACGAGTGATCATTAGCATATATGTGGGCTGGAACCAATCCATGAGTGGCGTATTGATTGCGATGGTGAAAAGTGATCCCTCACTTTGGCCCGAAGGAGCAACGGCGTTGTGTTTAACAGTGTGAAAGGTATAAGGTCAGGCCTTAAAGAAAATCACAAATTGGCATGTGCACACACACGCCCCACTGTGCTGATTGCCCATGCTAGTGTCACCGTCCACTGTGCGCAGCAGTAAGCCTCATCACACGGGTCAGCAGAGCCAAGACCTCACTCACATACTGCTTGATCATCTGAACAAGTCCGGAAATTAACTTTGATGTGGAATGTCTGAGGGCGAGCAGCTCAGGTCCGCAAGGGGGAAGGAGATGGCTGGTCAGCTATGTCTGTGGGCGAAATGTGTTTGCCACACGCAGAGATATTAAAGAGAGCATGCTAGACGAGGAGTGTGTGTGTCTGTGTGTGTGTGTGTGTGTGTAGGAGAGCGATGGAGACACCACCCCCATATACTCTGTGAGGAGTCACTCATCTACTTCAAATATGCTTAATTCATATTCAGCTCACATGGGGCTTACAGAGCTAGATTTAATACATCTCAGCTCTCTCTATGACAGATCTGGAGCATGTCTAAATTAGATTGTAATTTCAATGAACTATGTCTTACAATACATACAGGAGCAGGCCAATCATTAACACTAAGTGCCCCTCTGTGACACTAGAAAGTGCTTTGATTTGACTGCCCTCTTGTGTTTGTGTGTCATGTGCATTCATGTTGTAGATGTTTGTTGCACCTGCATTTTGGATTTTGGTTGCAGTTACCCACCGTGGGCCCGAAGGCAACAGACAGATTGTTATGCCTTGTCACTTATGAGCTACTGTATCATCATGTCAACGAGCTCATATACTTAAATGCCACAACAGGATAGATTGTTTTCCAGCGAATGTTTTTCACATCTGCCATTTTATGGTGAAATCTAATTACTCATAGATAACTTCTACAGGCTATTAAAAATGTGTAATCTGAGTGCAGAGCAAAGCTAATAGAGGACTGTATGATCTTCAGTGATCCAAATGTCACTCTGTTTCTGCTGCATGTGTATTTCATAGGATGTCGGTGTTGTGTTTTTAGCTTGTCCCATTACAGCCACATGGCCACAAAAAAATCTGATCTTCTTTGAGATAGCACAGTGAATCCAGCCATATCTTTCTGTAACTTGTGCACTGGGCGATTTTCTTCCCCCCGCACTGTAATGAAAACAGCTACAATGAGATAGATCTTAAAACACCAAAAGTTCTCATAACAACAGAGGAACTCATTTAACTGTCAATAACAGACAAAGATCACTCAACATAATTCAAATAAAGGAGATCTCAGAGAAAGAAAACCAATTAAATGCCATGAACATGTGGAATTTGAGAAGATCTTACAATGGGGAAAGATCACTTGATATTCTTTGTGGCAAGAATCTTACAACAACAAAGAATTCATTTCCTCCTTTTATAATAGGAAGAAGATGTCATAATAACAAGGAAAGATCTTATTATTGTGAGTAAAACATGGATTTTCTTTTGTTGCGTTAACATTAATTCAGTGCTGCTCTGTGCTAATTGGCCTGCAGAGGTTGCTGCATAACTCTACTGGACAACATGTTTGCTGTATGTATTTCCCTTAGAGGCCAAATATGGCCGGGGAAATCTAGAAAATTAATCTATTTATATGCTGTTACAAAATACCACAGGCATAGATTGGTTTCATTTATCATCTCTCTACTATGGAGCACGACTTTCTTTGATTTCTTTCTACTGTGACGTGACAGTTTGTTTTGACGGCTGCATTTATGAAAAAAGAAAAGAATAAGAAAAAGCAAATAAATAAACAACTGGAGCCCTTAGAGGCATCAAGCCCTCTTTTAATGAACGACTGTTCTACGGTGACAATCGCGATGACAGATCTTGTATACATTCAGTGATTCTGCTTGCACTCAACTCTGATACTGTTTGCATGATTAAAATCTTTCATTGCATATGCACATACAGCACTGTGACCTTTATCACTTCACACAAAACAGTGATTTTCATATTTCAGTGTCTGATATTATTAAGTGGATATGTTTTTGTTAAGTATTTTCATGTGTAAAGGACAGTGTTTTGTTTCTTTTTGGTCAAATATCTCTCCGTCCTTCAGGGATATTTAAAGTATTGAATAAGAGATTCAGCCAACATGTCTTGGTAAAATAACGATGTGGCTTTGGGAGGAAAAAAAATATCAGAAATGGTTTCCTCGCAATGTGTTGCACTCCAATTTTTTAAAACCCATGTCTGAGTTTTCCAGAGGCTTAAATGGTGCATCCATGTCTCTCACTATTACCCTCCTCTACATGTAAGACATTCGCTGTGGGAAGACTGTAGTGAATTTAAAAGGTGAAATCAATAAAGGTTCACACTTTCATCATCCTTTTTCATGGTAAAAGCAGGGTGTTCTGTCGTTTTGCAAAGTAAGTGGTTTTACACCGCCAGCTTAAATTAGTGTATTTTCATGCTTTTTTGACACAGCTCTGATCTTCATCAAGCTTAAAAGCCTATTCTTTTCAACGATACAAAAGTCAGAAACTGAGAAAACGGTTGAGGCAATAAAATGTATGTAAATCCACCCTCTCTCAGCTGAGCTCCAGTACAGTTTGGGCCCCGCAGCTCCCCGTGGGTCAGCAGATCCAGGGAGGTTAGTATAAACCAGTGATGTAGGGCACCACGATGGCAAAGCTACCCCTGCTGGCACCCGGCACCAACCACTGACCTGTTTAAACAGCTGGAACGCTTGGCACTGCCTGCCTCCGGAGATTTGCAGGGCCACTGGCAAAGGGGTTGAGAGGAAGGAAGAGCGAGAGGCAGTGGGGGAAGGGAGAAGGAACGGGGATGGGAGGCATGATGGAGGAGGAATTCATAGCTCAGCAATAGGGGGCCACTGTGCAGAAATGGCACCAATCAGGAATTAAACAGGATACTGGCAACAAGCTGAGGATGAGAAGGTTGGAATAGAGTTCAAGTTAAATAGACACTGTTTTTTAAAAGGGGGCTGGCATTTTGGACGGTCACTTTGTTTGGCCAGGTCTGTGAATGGGCCACCAAGACCAATATTAAATAGATTGTTAAGAGGACTCGAAGCCAAGTGTTCTGTTTTCAGTTTTTCTGTGTGCTTGGGAGGAGTTGAATCTGTGTGCTTGGGGCGTGGGAGGTTACTGGCTTACACAAGGGAGCACTTAGCAGCTTGAGGCAGTGGTTCAGCCAAAACCAAGCAATCGCTGACAAGAGGTTGAGAGGAACAAGTGGGCTGGAGGCTGGAGGGAGGGAAGGTTGATAGATATGGAGGAAAGGTTGCAGTTGTATTGCCTGAGTGCTTGGTCACATTATTCAAGTGACACCTGATTTTTGCACTGATGTTCATACTCAGGGAATCCCTGCATGTGTAGTCATGAAACAATGTGAAAAGAACAGGTGTATCTGATATTTATCTTAACCTAGCAGTAGAAAAACTAGAGCCTGAATTGTCAGATGAGTGAGGTTTTGTATTGTGTTGAAAAGTAGATGACATTGTCAGATGCCAGATCATCACAGTGCGGCTGAGTGGAGCCTCTGGTTGATCTTAAGTGTCATCTTTAAAAGTCAGGGTTTGATGTCACTTTGAATCAAAGAGTAAAAGTCTTCTTTTTTAGTAGCATTTTGCACTGATGTTCAGCAATCACACCATAGTGCAGACAGAGACACTAGTGTCAACACTGACAACCCTCAACAGCCTCAACACACTGGAATGGATCAGAACACGTACAGGGAATGACTGAAGGCCTTAAACCTGCTTCTCTAGGCTCCATGTGAGCAAATGTTGGTGAACTGGTGATGGTGAATTATTAGCACTCACTCTAAGGTAGAGGAGGTAAAAGTCTGTGGGATCCTGATCCAAAAACACACCCATGGAAGACCTACCCAAACATAATAAGTGCTTGTTCTCAAAAAAGGGCAGCAGAAGGACAGTCAGACCTGCTTTGCAGTAGAGTCAAGGTTAATTGGACGTGGTTGAAATTGTAGTCAACCAATACTGTCAAATAGAGAGAGAAACATTAACATTGGCAGCACAATGATCCTCCACCAATTAACAAACAGCTGTGATATGGAAATAGAAATAGGAGTCATTTCACCCATGCTTCCGCTGTAATGATGATGATGCATCATGTGATTGCTCAGATCTCGGTGGGAATCAAGCGGACTCTCTATGTGCAGGTGTTCTCAGGGTCAGAGCCACGTCTGTGATGTCACTTGATCACAATCGTTTGCCTGCCGGGTCACAGTGTCATTTTGAACTACAGTAGCACCAATGATGCAAGAGAACGTCAGCCCATCTTCGTGTGCTGGTCCTCAGCCAGAGGGCTGCAAGGAAGGTCAGATGTGTGTGTTTGTGATAAGAGGAGCTGAGCAAGGGAGGGGCAACGACACAGAGAGACCGGTGGAAGAGAGTCTGAGAGAGATGTTATCTGTCCAGCTATCACTGCCAAGATCACAATGAATCAGTCAAGTGCATTAGTCATATTTAACAAGAACGTTAGGATATTATTTGAGAAGGAGGGTCAGTGTGCATCACACGCCTAAATTCAGCTACAGTTATTTTGTTATTATTTGGAGATTGAACAATGCGACTAGCACTGTGTCATTCTCATACAATATGAGGGAACCAGCAGGTATTGGTTGTTTTCCACTCGATGATGTCATTCCTCCTCTGAGATGCAAGCCTCCTCACTCTTTGCCCGGCCAAGGATTTCTTTTTTGCTTATGTAACATCCATTTGAGAGCGTTTTATTATTAAAGACGATCATATCCTTGTTTATGGAAGTGCTTAAGCTCACTGGTTTAATCATATTTTTTTCGAGAGGTATGTTGGAGGCAGCTTTGATGAATAATGCAGGGGGTTGTGCTATACTCGATGCACATTCCAAAGGATGTTTGAGTACTGTGCTGAGTGCCAAAAACACTGGCTAGAATCATTTCAGGCACCAGCAGTCGTACCTCACCGTGAAAGTGAAATGCCAATATTTGATCAACCTAGTTTGTTTGACTGGAATGTTCGGGAGGGAAACATGTCGGATCAGATCCAGTTTTGGCTGTGTTTACAAAAAGTGGACTGTAGAGCAAAAGACATTGTTACAGACTGTATAATGTTAGAGGTTCAGACTATTAAGCAATGCTCTCGATGGGCATCTTGTAGCTGTTGCATCACCATCACAGTTAAGTGCACCCTCAGGCACAGTATGGATTTTATACAGTGGACACAAACATACAAGGGTTGGATAGATCGCTGCAATCAAAGTCTAAACTGTGCTGAGAGGTTTATTGGGCCAGAGAAACCTCCAGTTGTTATGGGTTAAATATGACTGGGATCTATTTTGCCTCTTGAATTGCACAATTACCTGTAAATGTCCCCAAAAAATTGCTTTTGTTGATGCTTAGACAAACTTTGAGCAGCACGTTCTTCCTTCATTAATGATGATAAGCCAGTTACATACCAAGTTATGAATTTGTTGCAGGGTCACCGGGGTTGGACAGTCAGATTCCAGTGGGGACAGTACCTCCCCAGGACTAATACCTCCACAATTATAAACAGAACGTTTTGTAATTTTTTGTCTGATTGGATTTTAATATAGCTCTGTCATCCAAGCATTTTCAGTACAGACAATGTGTTAATTGCCAATACAAATGATGGTTTGAAGAAAGTAAGACGTATATATTCCAGAGGAGTAGTTTTGGTTCCAGTCATATCAATATTGTTCAGGGTTTCTGGCAGCCAACAGAGGAGCTGCATCTGAGGGTGCCTTCCTCAGGCCTCAGCATTCAGCTGTTGTGATTGCAGCATGGCCCAGACAATTCAATTCCACAATTTTTCATAGCTGGCAGCAAACGTGGTTTCAAGGCATCCTCTGGCTGTCCAGGCATGGGAGATAAGGTGAAAGGCAAATCATCACTCTATATTACTTTTCCTGTTGTTTAAAAGTCCAGGATTTACAGTGCACTGGCCTTGAAGGAGAGGGACTTCTATCACTGCCATAAACACCAGTCTCAACCTGTACAGTTTGTTGAGAATGGCTCACATTTGTGAGGATTTTCTGCAGTGACTGTGGAGCTCATGAGCTGGTGGAGGTGACTGGTGTAAATACTGACAGAGGTTAAGTCGTTTTTAGGTGTCACAGTTATGTGAACTGTGTTACATATACAGATACACATCGTGTGCATGTATGGCATGTAAGTGAGTGAAAATTACCAAGAATATGTGTCATAGCAACAGACTGTAGACCAGGTTTTGTTCTTGGTTTTATAAGAATATATTTTTAAAAATTAAAATATGATGAATTCGTAACAAGTAAAAGTAGAACAGCTTAAAAAATGATGCATACATGCTGCATGGGCAACATATTGCTGGTGCACAGTTATCATAAAGTCAGCTGGTATATACAGAATGGTACATGTGGTGAATCAGTAGCAACAACATCAAAGTGACAAATAGCGTAAGTCATTTCTCTGACTCATAATATTGTGTTGTGTGATTTCTACTTGCACAATTAACCATCATCGCCCATCATCACTCTGATCGTGCTGTGAACGACTGGGAGAATTGAGGTGAAAGTAGTCGAGCAGTTAAGCATTCAGATATTTGGAATATAGTTTATAATGTTTCAAATTGGTCGTAACACAGTCGGGCAATTTAAAAATCAACCTCAGCCAAGCTTGTATCTGTAATTTAAGTTTGAATGAACGATTGCACAACAACTTCAGTGACGCATAGCACCTTTAAACAATCACCATTAGAGGGTTATGGGGATTCTCACTATATTGTCTGTGTAATGTGAACTTCCCGCAGCACAGAGTAAACAACGAAGTAGTCCTCACTGCAAGATGAGTGATCTGCCAGGCTAAACAAAGATATTATAATTTGTCCTTGGGAAGCGTGCTGCAACACTAAAAGAAATCATTTTAGAGCTGGAGGAAGCAACTTGTAAAATCTTAATTAAAAGATTGTATCAGACATAGCTTTGCTTATGGAAAATAGGGAAATAATGGACTTAAAAGACAAGTTTTTTACAGACGGAGCAGAGAAATAATTCACTGTGCTGGGGTAGCTGCAATAAGAGAGAACTTATTTGCCGCAGGGAGAGAATTGGCATTTTTAATATCCACAGCAATGAAATCCCAATATAGCCACTGTGAGGCTGCAGAGTGTCATTTGGCATAAGATCCTTCATCGTCTATATTTTCCTCTGCTGTCTGTCTCTTTTTAGTCCTCATTATGGCAAAAACAAAGTGTAATTAACGCAATCATGATGAATTACAGCACACAGCCTTGGTTTACACATCTGCCTAATTGCAACTTTCTTTCACTTTATTTCAAAATGTTCAAGTAAGTACAACTTGTCACATTAGCAGTGTTTCTTCCCTCCACTCTCCTCTGCTTCCCTGGTGTGTTCCTGCCCAGGCAGCTGATCAAAGTCCATACCATTTTGTTTCTTTTACTTTTTCTCAAGCATTTTTAAATCAGGTTCCAGCCAAACAGCCCTTTGCTCAAACACTCCTACACATGTTACTGTCAACTGCAGCCAAGTCCTCATATAGAACTGAAGACGGCCATTTTGAAGGATAACATGGGCAAAGCAGGAAGTGTAGCACTGCCAGCGGCAACCTGCCAAGCTGATTCCCACAGCGATATATACATAGTAATACCTCTATTGATTGCTCTGAATATATTTATTGGGGAGAACCGAGGCCCGGAAAGCAGGCTGGGGGGAAAATGGGAGAATTTATGACAGGCAGCGCTCAAGATTAATTCACTTTTTAATTGCAGGGAAGTACATAGGTATTGCCTGTCGAGTAGTTAGATTTAAAGCTAAGACAAACAGAGAGCGATGCTTGCTGAGAACGCAGTATATGGAAGAAGGTTTATGAATCAATAGTGCATTTCTCCTCAGCTGGCTCATAGAAGTTGTCGGCATGTATATTAGGTTCCTGGGCATATTCATGCTCAGTGGAGATTGGAGAGAGATCTGCTCTCTGCCTGTGGTGCTGTTCTTTCTGTACCTAGACTACATTTAGCCGTATAAACCGTCAGTTTTGACTATTCTGCACACCAACCCCGGCATGAATTTTCTGTTACATCATTTCCATTCTGGCAGTTTTGAATTCACTTGGTTTGTGTTGTTTTCATGCTGCAGGAATACATTTTCCCTGCAGATGAAAAAGGGTTTCCAAAATGTTAATGTGTTAAGTAGTCAGTAGCAGGAGCAGAGCTCTGCATGTTAACACAGTTCAGTGTTGTGAGAGTGGGAAAAAGGTTCTTTTTTCACACCTGAAACACTCTAAAGATGAACCATTCGATTCTTCAAAGATAGTCACGATGAAGGAATCAAGAAAAAGATTATTTTCTTATAAACACGTTCATGACTTTGAGGTAAAATGGATTTTTCACAGTGTCACATGTGTAATTTGCTGTGCTGCACTCTAACTTCCATCAAAAGCAACCAGTTTATTTCATGTGAAAAATCTTAATCAAATCCAGAATATTTGATAAGATGCATATGGTTCGACATCACACCTGCTGCCTTGTCATTGTCCATGAAGTCCAGCTGGCATTTATGCCTCAGTCATACGTCTCATTTGCTCACAGGTGACGACTGATCATGTATGATTTTTGACTTTGGAAGATGCAATAACCCAGCCTTTTTCTTTATTTTTTCCCCCCCAAGCGATTTAAAGTTTTTGAGGAGGAAACAGATGCATCTGTCAGTTCAAGGTCATGTGCATCCACATGCAAAAAAAGGAAAGACCTTTCACGTCTGTGGAATTAAATAAGCATTTCAAATCAAATTCAAAATAACTTAATCGACAGAAATAATTTTTTTAATAACGTGAAGGAAGCAATAACTGTGTTTGCAGAGATTAAAAAAATAAATCTTAAAAAATATTAATCACATCAAATATGACATGAATATATAAATGATATATATGACTGCTCCAGCCATTTCCAATGCTGGCAGTTATATGATTTATGTCATTTCCCCTGAACTTATTGTCCCACCCTCTGAGCCCTCTCATATTCAATTGTTTTGATGGATCTTCTAAAACAACAGCTTTTTCAATAAGGAAATACTCTATATCCTGGTCTGTTCCTGCAGGGTTCCTATATTGGTGTTTTTCAACAAGTATCCTCGGAGAGTGTTGCAGTGTCATTTCTTTAGGGTTGTTTTTTCCCAATGTTTCTGTGAGTCCAGTCTCCCAATGCATCTAGCTCATTTTTAACAAGCAGTGTGCTCTTTCAGATAAAAGATTTATCTTTTGCACCTCAAAAATATCCATCATAGCAAGTGGCTACAACTCGACAGAGAAAACAGAGGTTGGGTTACATTTCCAGTGTTGCATTGGCAGGACAGGATTTGATCTATGTGTTGGACACAGTTCACTTCAACAGCCTGAACAGTCTACTGATCAAAAGCCAGTGGATTTAGTTTCTGTCCTGTTCGACATGTTGATTTTCTCTTGAAATTTGCAGGTAATAGAGAAATCTAAATTCACATCTCGACTATGTAGTTCTCCATTTTCCTCTTAGATAAGGCAGATGTGTCAGGGCAACAGCTGTAGGGTCCTTTCACTAAAATAACTATAGTATCTTACTCCCACACAGCGCCGTCACAGACAACAACAGCAGCATTGTTCTCACACTGAACTGTCCTGTATGTCTGACTGGTCAGCACAGTTTGAGTTTTACTGAGAGTGTTACTCGTGAAGTCTGTTGTGCACATTCTGCCGTGTGGTGGTTAACGCACTTGTCCCTCAGCTGACATCACATTAAGAATTTACAATGGCTTTTTTTTTCTCCAGCCTATTGACCTGTTTATTTAGCCATGAATTGAAAAGTGCACAATCAAATCCTGTGAGTACTTGATGACAGCCTGTCAAAAACACAATGTCGTTCCAAAATGGCTCAGAAAATACAGATTGCAGTAATGAGCAATTACTGCTACTATTTAATACCAGCAGATCACTCAAGTTTTCCCTGATAAAAGAAACTGTCTTTTATAATGTCACTTTGCTGATTACCTGGAATTGTGATACATTTGTTCCTTCTGCCCTGATGAGGCCTGTTGCTTTTTTTATGCCAAATATAAAGCCACTGTTAATGAAAAATGCACATTTAAAGATTTAAAGATACATCCTTTTTAGATACGATATGATGATAATGAGATGGCAGTAGTTAAATCATTTGATTGATCAGATCAATCCAGCCATGGATGTCATTGATCAAATATGTGTTCCAGTGGTAATTAGCTTTTTATGAGCAAAATTTATTGGATCAAAAATGTTTTGTTCACGTCGACATTAGAAGTTTATTAACATGTCATCTTTCTTTTCACATCACTTACTGTGATTTATCTGGAGGACAGGAGACCTTCAGGCAGATTCTTCACATCAGTCCAATTGTCATTAATGATCAAAAGAAATTGAACATAACGGGGCAGGGGGTGAATTTGTTACTCGGTTGGACACTGGGCCAAAAAAAAAAAAGATTAGGTTTTCACTAACAAGGTTTGCCTCTCAAGTTGCTCTGAAACTGCTTTCATTTATTTTCGTCCATGGATCTCACACTGCATCTTTCCTTTAACGATCTCACGCTTACAAACACATGCCGGTGTGCACACACACACACACACACACACACCCTACTCCCCTTAATCTATGTCTGCTGAAGTGGTCTTTAATGAGGTGTGAACAGAGGACCACAACCCTCTCCCTCCTTTTTCATCTTCCCTCTCTCTCACCCCTGAGAGCGACAGAAACAGACGGACATAGCGCCAAAGACGTACAGCGAGCGGCAAACAGATAGGGGTGGAGGGGGAGAAGGCAATGGTAGAGTTAATGGGAGAGAACGAGGTCTTTTTTTCTATTTCATTACTCCATCCCTCCATCCATCATCATGTGATCACAGCGGGAGCAGATAACAGGGCCTGTGAGGGACACTTTAAAGATTTTCTCCATAGCTGATACCAACATCAGGCTTTTCAATGTTTATGTGTGCAGGAATGCATGTGCCTAAGTGTGTGTAATGTGCTTATGCTGTTTGTGTGTAGGGAAGTGGGTCAGGCTGGATGTGTTTCTAGCCCCTCAGCGAAAAGCCTGCCCACTCCCACTCATAATAACCCACCACAGAATTATGGTTTTGTAGTTGAAGACCAGCCAGATTCACTAATGCATCTCAAATTTGTGTGTCTATGTGTGGATATGTGTGTGTGTACATGCCTTCTAGCATGGTAGGAGCCCACTGACGAACAGCATATCGGCAGCGTGCCCTTGATTTGGATGAAGGGCACTATCTATTCTAGCATTAAACAGCCTTCTCTGGCTTTGTTACCTTTTGCTTTAAATTTGCACCCCACTTGCCCAAAATCAGCCTCATGTTCTCTGAGCTTATTAAAAACACACCACAACTTTGATTACCTTCCAGGTTTGGGATTTCACCTTCATCTGCCTCACCACAGCCTGCAAATCAAAATGATAATTCACATC
This sequence comes from Selene dorsalis, assembly GCA_900303245.1. NCBI lineage: Eukaryota > Metazoa > Chordata > Actinopteri > Carangiformes > Carangidae > Selene > Selene dorsalis. The sequence continues at coordinate 53,604 of OMNW01009554.1, forward strand.
TGAAAGCCAGAGAGAGTGAGTCTCTCTGTGCTCTGGCTACCTGTCCACATGGCTGTTTTTAAAATGGAAAAAACATCCGTCTTCTCTGCTTAAATTGCAAAGTGAGGTTACCACAGTCAACAGCATGTCATGTCCCTTTAATCGAGATGGAATGGAGTCATCCTGTTTGCTCAGATGTAATTCTGGAAATGAGAACTAGCATAGGCAATGGACAAAGGAGACTGCATCCTCATCTGAAACACTAGGTAGCTCAGTATGGGTTTCCTTTGGCAGCACTCACTCACTCAAATGCTCACTGGGTCAGGTTTTGGTAATCCTTTCGGAAAACCTTTGTAATGTGATTTCACTGGAAGTAATGCACAGCGGTTAAAAAGGCGAACTTAACCTTTAATCCAAACCTTAAGTTTGAAAAGAGTGCAAGTAACAAAGACATATCACATCCCTGTCGGATGTTTTTCAATTTACTGACATGAGAAGTTACAATAAAAAAGCTACGATCACCATAAAATCACTAAACCCATATCTAGATGTAGATATTTTATGTTCTGTCTGTGTCCTCACTGTGGGACCATGGATAAATGATTACACTATAGATACTTTGGGAGCTTGCTTGTCAAATATTTTATCACTGATACAGTACTGATGTGGTAAACATAGTTATACTCTGTGCAGCTGTGTTGTTTTAATACCACATGACTACATCTCTGGGTACTCAGAGTACAGTTATTTCTAGTCCAGCAGCAGCAGCAGCTCTAAAAGCTGTAAAGCTTTCAGGTTATTTCCAACCTTCTATATTTTCCATTTTCCTGTGTATAAAATCCTGGCGATGGATTGTGTAATTTCAATCACCTACCAAAAGGTGCTACTCAAAGCAGTTGCTAGTGGTGTCTCTTTATAATTCATAACAATAGGCCAATGAAATCTCAGATAGATCAGAAGAAGAGGTCATTAAAAAGTCAGTTTAACTTAAATCACTAGTACTGCAGTTGTATATACAATACAGCTCAAGTGGATCTCTTGGAATTGGGAAATTTTGACAATTATCCCCTTTTAATAGAAAATATTTCAGTATCAAAGAGCTTAACAATTGATGTGATCTGTTTTTCTCATTTTCTCATGAATGTAACTGCAAAATGTCTAAAGTCCAATCTTACTTAATCAGCATTAAACAAAGAGCCGTGGCTCCAGGTTTGATGTTTGTACCCATAGCTGAGTTCTCCGCTCATGTTACTATAAATACATGCGGCCCTATCCCTGCCTTTGCACTGTTTTCTCTCTTTAGATCCACTGTCTTGTACAAGACAAACCATCAGAGTGGAAAAACTCATTTTCCTTTCATGTCATAATGAAATAAAATAATCTAAGCATATTTCATCGAGAAAAAGGTAATTAAGGTAATGAGATTTCTTTACACAGCATTGAAACATGCCAGGCGCAAGGAAAGGCACAATTCGCTGCGGTTCTTCTTTGAATTTGTAATTAATGAGCTCACATAAGCATTTATTTCCTGATATCAGCCCACTCTTCTCATCAAATTGCATGATCCTTTATTTGAGTCCTTGTCATGGTTTTGTCTGTCAGTGGATTGGACATCAGAACAATGGAGAGGTTTTTCATTAGCACAAATGAGTGGTCACCATGTGGCACCAGCAGAGTGAAATTAAAATGATTGTATGCACAGTATATACTGCATGTTCCCTGTGCTTTTGTTTCTTGTATCCTACCAGAAGCATTTGATTTGATTTGCTCATCAGACATGTCCACTTGGACAGTCTGCAGACTTCTCATGTTTATCACAGAGTCTCTCTGAGATGATGCTTTGCTTGTTTGTTTGTTAGATACATATGTCACAGTCTTCCACTGATTACACAGACTGTCAGGTTGTTTTTGCTTCTTTAATGTGAGTAGAGACTCAAAACTTGTCGTGAAAATGTCCTGTGAACTGACCTGACGCCATCCTGTAGCAGTTATGTGATTTATGGTTCTTCTTCTTCTTCTTCTTCTTCTTCTTCTTCTTCTCTTCTGTCAGAGAAAAAGCTGGAAATAGCATGATGTTAAGCTACAAAACACATGGGTGAACAGAGTTTGACTTTAACATCATCGTTCACGTGCTGTCTCTTTTAATTATAACGGTGATCTTTCCCTAACCTTAGCCAGGTGGTTCAGGTTGGCCGAGCTTAATCAAACTGAAGCACTGGTGGTAACAGAAGAAGAAAACTGTCAGATGCAACGACTGATTTCTTTAACCAGTAAATGTAGATCTGGCTTCGTTCCTTACAGTCATTGATAATGTTAACAAAGGGCTCGTGTGTTGTGTGTCTATTTTTTAAGGTCAGCTCCACAATCACCAATCCAGTCAAACCACAAGTCATTTGTACCGAAACAAGCCTTATCCCCCTGAGTATTTCCAAGCGTTCAGAGATGGAAAACCTCTCTGATACCACTTTGAAGACTAGAACCAATTAGGGAATCATTATAATGAGGAGCCTCTAAGTGCACATCTTTTGTTACTCAGCAGCTGTGTAATTGGTGTTGGTGCATTTCGAAAGGGAGTTGGAACGAAAACTAGATTGTGATGACTTTTAAAGAGTAACTCTCTCATGGCTGACATTTTGACAATATATATCACATGGGGTTTTTTTGTTAGTATGCTAATAGCTACTCTAAGCGTTTATGTTTTTTTCATGAAACACACATTTTCCAGTTGTATTAACTGTACATCGCTGAAAATACTGAATTTCCCGCAGCGGCTCTCAACCTTCCCTGGCCGACCGCAGCTGAATGATTTACCTCAGGATATAATGTAAATTCAGATATGACTGTATATACAGCACAGTTTGTACTGTAGTCCACATCCAAGCCATATCATCACTTACACATTCATTTATACAAGGAGTAAAAAGCATTAATAGTCAAGCAGCTGCTGCTTTGAAAGTATATTTATTGATGTTTAAAGCTTTGAATTGATCATTCTGAGTCACAGTAACCGTTCCCATTTCCTCTGTCCACTCTTTAAATATAATATTTGCATGTATTTGTTCCCATTTTAATGCAGCCTTTATTGTGGTCTTAAATGAATAAATCATACTCCCACTTTCCATGGGGGAGAAAGATATGGAATTTAATGTGTTCTCTCTTTCTGACTGTTTGTCTTTTCTTTTCACAGCCCCACTAACAGACAAGCCGCCAAAAATCCTCGTCCCCTCAGAGAGCCAAATGAGCATCATAGAGATGGCAATAGGTAAGGAAATATTTCGTTCCCCGCTCTCGTTGTTTATTTCCTGTGTCAGTGGAGCATGTGGTGTTATACTTGTGGCATATGCCTGCTCAACACAATGGCGTTGCTTCAGATTTCTAGATTAGCCGATCAAAGCCAATTCCCCAGAAGTCGTGTTCTACTTAGCAGCTATATGTCAGTTTCTTCCTTCCTCCCTTGAGGTCAAGTGAATTAGTGAATAATTTGAATGGGTTTCTGGTTCATTCTGTAAATCTTTTATTTACCACTTTTGCAGAAAGAGCGTGGCCTTTATCTGAAAACACATTTTTCTAATCCTAATTTTTTTAAACAGTATTTTAGGTCTGCTGCCACTTCAGTATTTCATTGATGCCGTTTACATTAAATCCACAATATATCTCCACATTTGCTTCTTGTGGTAACTACTCTAGGCAATTTTATTCAGTTCGTCATGTAGGAGACCCTATAAAGAGGCTTGTGCTGTCACATATGTATATCTCACCTTAGAGCATGTTGTAGTGTTTTCATCTCCAGTACATTTCTAAATAATACATTTGTGTTTGACTGAAGGTACTGAACAGTGTTCAGTGCAGTGTCGGGTCTCTTCACTCTCCGTGCCCTTTATGAACAGACCTTGAGCTTTCATTATGGTAGAAGAAAAACACAGGTCATGTGTGTGTATTTGCAATGCTAAAGGTATGAAAGCTATGTCCTCTGCTTTTTCTCCCCCTATCTGATGGAGTACCTCTTCTTTGTGTTTATTCTCATCACATCCATCTTAGTTATCTTGTGCAGCATGTGTTTGTTCAGCTGTAATGTGGCATTAATGAATCAAAGTGGCACTTCTTAGAAACTACAAGTAATCTTTCTTTACCTTATTCTCAAATTCATAATGTTAGCATTGCCTCAAATAGTTGCCTCTAATTCTGCCTCATGTGGCTGCCTTTCGTTTGCCTTACCAGCTTTAGATGCATGGCGGCTCATGGGAAAATTCCCGCTTTGTGCCTCATTGGGCGAAAGCTCAGCTGTTGGTGGAAGGGAAAATGGGTCATGATGGAGGCTTCCTTTGAAGTAAATTTGTCATGGGCGATGAACACAACTGGCTTGCAGAGGTAAAAGGTGGCAATCAGAAAATAGGCACAAATCATTGTAGCTCCGAATTGATTATGGATAAAAGCCTCTCCAGCTTTTTACATCTGATTAAGTGTCTCATTTTTGGATGTCTGTTACCTGATGGCAATACATTTCCAAAGAAGGAAAGAATGGGTTCCGCTTTTCATGGTTCTGAATTGTATTTGGTTAGTTCATATTGTATTTTTGACTGTACTTATACGATCTTGATGGGATTTGAACTTATTTGACCTCTGTCCCTTTGTTTAACTGTGAAGTTGTGTTTATAATTTGAGATGAACAGTGGGTGAGGATTATCTGGAAGAGTTTTTATCTTCCTCTCCCTACCTATGCACCCATTGATATTCTACACAGAGTCAGCAGCACTGTGTACATAATACATGAATACATATTTGATTATTTGCCTGTACAAGCCCCTGTCACTTCCTCTCAGTGTTGGATTGGCCTGCTTTTGTCATCCAGCGAGAGCAGAGTCAAATGCAGTGTATCCTTTTAGGGTTGTGGCAGAATTTTAATATTCATTCTTCCATGAAATATAGAAGCGTAAATGGCTTCAGCTGACAGTTAATTGGGCAGGTGAGAGGGAGAAAGCAAGAGGAGTGGGGAAAGGCAAATGTGGAGAGACACTTTTCAAGCTCTTGTTGCACAACTCGAGGGATGAACAGAGAGAACAGAGGGATCTGTAAATGGGGGGCCCCAATTAATCAGTGCTCACTTGCCGTCCATGGCTGGCTTCCTTTTTTGTCTCCTAATGGATGTGGTTCTTCAGTTATAATTGATTAAATTTAAAATGCTTGATTAAAACATGTTGGGTAAATGCTCTCCTCAGCCCTCGGTGGACATGTCTTTCCACTGCTTTCACTGTGGGACAGATACAGTTTGGGTCTGTAATTCAGCCTGACAGTTCAATGCACACTGCCTGGCCTCTTTGCTGCTTTCACTCTGTCTTGTACAGATGTAGAATAATTGACTGCCGACTATAAAAGCAGACTGACTGCAGTGCAAGTCTGTTTCTAGTAGACTGCTAATGTGTACGATTTGTAAACACTGAAGACTTTGACAACGGAGTGATTAATTTCCTTAATGCGCAAACATGCTTGTGTTTTCCCTGTTGAGTGAATGTGCAGAGAACGGCTCCTGTCACTTGTGTGCTCTTGAACGCGATCCAACCAGATTTTCAGACCAGCTTCCAGCAACAAACCTGCATCTTTAGCCTTTATTCTGCTGCTGTTGCCAAGTGTGATTTGTTGTAATGCGGTTTTCGAGGCAGACCTGACATGTCACTTGCGGCCTCACTTGCCTACCTATACTGACATTTTATTTTGGGTTAGATTGAATTCACGGCCATGGTGGCGCCCTGTTTGTGATGTTCATTCTGGGAATACCCAAGTTCCCCTGTGATCTTGACTGGCTGTTAAAACTTCAAGCTCTTTCAGCTGCCTCCTTCCCTGGGATATCACACTTCATCCCCTGACACCTGACATTACGACACCACAGCCAGTTTTGTGAAATTGCAGCACTGATGGTATCTCTTTGCTGAATTTCTCCACAATTCACATCGAAGCTCACACATGAATAATTAACTTTAAGAAGCCATCCAGCTTTGGATATCGCCCTGCATCACCACTCTGTTACATTCAGTGAGTGGGTTGCCTTGTGCCAGAATAATTGAATTGATTCCCCCAAAACGGCCCTGTCTTCTTTACCTCAGTCATTTGCTTTGTGTCCTGCAATGCCATTGTGTAACTATTGAAATAACTTACCTATATTTGCCTTTACTTACTATGAAGAGATTTCATAATGCTACAGTTTGAATATGCTATGAAGAATATCTTTTGAGATTGGCCAAATGAGAGTGTATCCCTGCAGTCAGGTGCTGGATATCACAGGGAGAGGCTTCCCAGTAGCGTGGAGGTTGGTGGCACATTACTAATTCTGTGATTTACCAATTAAATGTTCTGAAGCCAAAGGTGTGTGTAATGTGATGGTGTACAACCTGATGTACTAATGTTGTCCTTTATTGGAACAGAATACACATACGTCATGGGTAAAATTACAGATAATTAGCAATACATTTATGTTGTTTTTTTAATTGTTGTAGTCGTTGACACATGCTGGCAAATACCAGGTTTTACCATGTTATTTTCCAATCTCAACCAAGTAATACAGTCGGGATTCTTTTAATTACATAGTTTGAAAAATGAGTATCACTTCCCCTCACAAAGGCTCATTGTGAAAATCCCTATTCTTCTCAGCCTCAGGATAACAATGCATATGCACTCCTCTCATAGGTTGAGCCTCCTCATTTATTGGTTGATGAGTAATAGCAGTGTAAGCTGGAAAATGGTCTTCAGTCACTCATTGGAAGGAGTTAGACTGTCTAATGCTGTGACAATAGACAATACCTCAGTCAGAACAAAACGCTGTGATTATCCTGAATTGAGTGTACAACAGGATTTACTGAAGATGAGGTTAGCTACAACAAACTGCTGTTGTTCTCGTGCAGGTGAAGTTGCTTTGAGACTCCTGTTTCCTTTAAGGCCTCACAGATCAAAATGGAGAAACTAGAACTCAGAAACCTTTTCCTTCCCACTTTGGTACTTTTTACATACTCGGTAGAGAAGCATGTCATTAGGAGGAGATGATGAACTGCAGTCAGACAGCAGCCAAAATGTCAACGTTCACCACACTGACATAATGTAGTCCAACAGATGGTTTTGAAATGTATAACCTTTACTTGACTCTACCAGTCCATGAATGTTGATCATCCCATTATCCTGGAACAGATTTCTCTCTGTAGCTGTATGGATTTGATCTTGCTAAGGTGTGATGTTTGGGATCTTGTCACATTGATTCAGGCACCAGGCACCATTCTCAATATTTAATGATTAATATTGATGCCTTGGACGTCCTGCTGACAATGTGCAGAAGGATGAAGGCACACCATGGCACAGATAGTTAAACATGTGTGATGCATCATGTTCAAGGTAAATACCAAGAGTCCTGTAGAGAGGATGTAATCATCGAAGGGTCAGGAAGACATAATGATTTCATGATAACATGGTTTATTGATTTTTCCCCCCTCCTCATACAAATTGTGTATTGTCTTGAGATGAAATGCTGAAGCTGACTGCAGGCCTTTTTATTTTTTTTTATTTTACATTTCCAGATCAATAATACATCCACACATCCACGCATTTTGAGGTCTTGATATATATAACACAGTTTAGATCGTCAGAAGGATTAAAAACCAGTCTATCTGTTGACTTCTGGCTGAAGTCACACTTTCATAAAATCCCTCTCATTTTCCTGCTTTTGCTTTCACACTTAAAACGAGCTGCACCAGAGTTCAACTAACAATTTTAACACCAGCCTGGAAAGCTGGACTCAACCAATTTAGCAAATATACTGCTGGAAACGCTGCGTTTCTGTTTGTCCATAGATCAGGACAAGGAGTGGAAAAATATGGCACAATTTTACATACTGCCATTATAAAAATAACTTTGAAATGGCAGTAAACATTTAACTTGAAAAGCCACACAACTTGGATTGTATGTATTCAGACTTGACACACACTATTATAGATAAGGCAGGATGAGGTGTTTGTTTTCACTCTAATCCTAAAGTCAGCCTGGATCCAGATTGAGCGTTAGAACCATTCAGAAACCTTTGCAGCACATTTACAGACAGCAAACACTGATATTTCCACATCGTCAACATGTTGTTCAGTACAGTGTTATGGTAGGTAGGAAACATAATCACGTCTTGTTTGTCTCGTGCTTTTGAGCCCAGTCCTCATCAAACTTTGTGAAACATTTCAGTTTCACAAAAAATAGCTAAGTCCCACACAGAACAGCCTATCCCTCGTATTGCACTCATACACTAACATAACACACCAGCCATCCCTCTAAATGTCACAGGCTCAGTAGAACGCTTCATCGATGCCAAAGGTTGAGAGGCCCTGGGATCAATATTACATCATTTCTCTCAATTAGGGCATATTTATTCCCCTCAAGTTATTGTACATCTGCGAGTGATCCTATCTGCATTCCTGGCAAGTCTCCAGTTGAGTCAAGCCCCTAGGGGGGGGGGGGGGGGGGG
>OMNW01009554.1:62090-83683 GCA_900303245.1 Selene dorsalis
GGGGGGGGGGGGGACGCAGTGAGATAAAGATGAAGTGAGAGGAGGAAAGAGAAAGAGGGAAGAACGTTGGTAAGGGGGACTTTGTGCTATGAGTCGGAGCAAGGGAGAAAAAGTGAGCAAGATCATTTAAGATTCACAGAGGGGATGAAATATGCTTGTGTCTTACCTTGGGTTATTACAGATGAAAGTGGATACAAGACGGCACTCTGTCCCAAATGGTTAATATGCCCTGCAGCATGGACGCATAAATCCTGACTGTCATAGTAGAGAGAGGGGCACTGGTGGTGATTGGAGGGGATACTTGGCGAAGGGATGCTCCCATTAGTGTTTTACATGAGGACCGTAATGAGAGGGACAGTCTGTACAAGTGCTTCACAGGATCTGATCACCCCGCTAGACCAAAGGAGGCTAATTTCACTCAGTGGTGGCAGAAAATTCACCCGAGTGTGACCGCGAGGCTGATACCGTGCTCACAATTTGGATCACGATTGACCTCAAAAGTCAAGCCACTATCCCACATTGACCGTCGCTCTACTCCGCTTCCTGTCAGCAACTCCCACCTGCAGCCTTGTACCTGTCTCGGCAAACTAGGAGGAAAAATGGCTGAAGGCAAGAGCGCTGCTTAGCAGAAAATAGCATCAAGAACCGGCCAAGGCACCTGAGTATTAAGATATACAGCCTCTTATCTGTGCCAGCACTGCTTCCCGTCTCTGGGTGGACCTATTAATCATGAATTGGGCCTTGGCATGTAGTTTGTGAGGCTGTTGTTGTTTTCTGTTTGTAATGGTTATAGTGTTCCCACATTGTACCTGCATGTAGGTACTCAGCACTAGACCTCTTCCTTTCTCAGACTTGTAACCTTTAGCAGATCAGTAGATCAGGAGATACCCCAGAAACAGTAACTGAGAATAGAAGTTGATTTTGCCTGTTTTGACTGTTTTGACTCTTCTGCCAATCAACTAACTGTCATGAGTTACTGATTTGTGATAAGATGAAATACACGAATTAATACAAATCTGAGGCATATGAATGTCATGCTGCAGATCGAGCATGGGAAATGAAATGAAAAGGATGTAATGGAGCAGCCTCATCACCTCTTAATATTCGGTGTCATTGTTTTTTGCTACAGCATGGTTAATGTTATGGTTTAAAAAAAAAATACCAACAGAGAACAGTGCAGTCAGTGATGTTTTCATTTCCACCTGCTAAGTTGGACTACCCTATAAATTGCAGTTTACTAGCGTTTAAGATTTATGATTTCATTTCAGCTGTGGACTATCTATTGGGGTTGTCATAGCTGCAGTAGTGGTGTGTGTACGACCTTATGTTTCAGTACAACAACACCCTCAGGCACCTGCTGTGATTGTTATTCTGGTGCTTTTGGGTTTGTTTTAGCGCAGTGCAACTTTAAAGCCAGCGGTTTATGGTTTTATCATTGGACTTTGCTTTATTTAGCCTTTCTGTGACTCAGGTGTCCAGTGCTTCCACAGCACATGTACTCCCAGAGTGCAGTCTGTGTAGCTCCAATCCAGCTGTTGCAGCTTTACCAGCAGCTGTGTATTGCAGATCTGAGCTAGACTTTTAAATTGACAGGCCTCCTCCTCCTCCTCCACATACACAAACATGTGTGTCGGTGGGCTCTGCAGTGTAGTTGTGATACATCCCGCCTGATAGTCAGCCACTTTCCAACAGCAGCATATGAATTACCGACAGCAGGGAGACTCGCTCTGCGACTCGGTCGGCAGCGTGTGACGGCTTGGCACCCGAGAGCCACCTGCTTTAAATTTAAACGCACCTTTTAGTGTGGCAGTTAAGCACAGGATTTTTACAGCCATTACATTAGCCCTCTGTTTAACCTCAGCACAGCAGTGTCACTTTGCTCTTTTGTGAGCCACAATTCAAGAACTTCAGCTGCCCGCAGGCACAGGACACATTCATTTATTCTGGTGTCTTCAATAAAATCTTCTTCTAATCTATTTGGTTATTTTGTCTTTTTTTCTATATAGTTGTTGTTTCCCTGGATTTTGTTGATTTTTCTTTTCCCTGGCACGGAGGAGCAGAGTAGCTTGCATTTCTGTCTCTCAAGAGTGTATCAGCTTCTACGGTAAAGCCAGTTCAACAGTAAAACGCAGAGCCAAAATGCAAACCTTCCCCTCATCATCATTCCCTTGGCAGCACAAGTGTGTTGCCTGGTTGAACTAATTGCCCTTGCTGTATTTCCAGCCAAACAGGTGGCCATATTGCTTTCCTTCTGGCTGCGTTTATGAGACAGTGCTTCCAGGTTGGACAGAGATGACAGTGTCTCCTCTCCGCCCAGAGCATGACCTTGGTTGGGCAATACTCCCTTTGCACTGTCTCTGGTCTCCCATTGGTCTTTTGGGCCAACTTCTGGTTCTGGATGTGTTATTGTGTGTGTTTGTGTTTGAGAGACACAGAGCGACAGAGCATCCTCTGATGTCTAGCCAGAGAGCTAGAGGGCCAGGATATGACGGTCAGGAGGGGAGGGAGATGACACTGGCAGCAAACTTTGTCACACATGAGAAAACATGAAGGCAGAGATATATGGTATCGTGATACAGCTGCTGCATGCATACACACACATACACATATTTGTGCACATTGCCGACGTGAAAAATGCAGTGTCCGTAAGACAAGCTGAAACACAGGTTCATCATTCCCACAGTCTCACACTCACACTGACACACACAGAGGTCTAATGCAGCTTTTACCACCTCACACTGGCGCCTCAGGGGATTTGTATGTGCAAAAACAATCTGATATTGTCCGATTTCTCTCCACACAGATACAGTATGCAACTGCTTTGTGTTGGTGCATTGTATCTACAGTTATGGTCCTGTGTTTGGTCTGTGGGCAGCCATGCCACAGGGAATAAGAATGTGTCAGATGAAATGCTGCAGATATTTGTCTCATAACTGCTATGAGTCAGGCAACACCTTGTTTCTATACCTTATGTAAAGAAACACTGGGTTTTTTTTTGTTCTCTGCAGTGGGAGGGATTATGACGAGCTCAGATAGGCCCTGACCTCGCTACAGACCAGAATAAACCAGAATAGAATAGAACAGAAAGAAGAGAATAGGCTATTCAGCCCTGTCATCTCTACAACTTCTTGACTTGCAACATGGTGACATTTCTAGCATTGATCGTGTTATTTGTAACTGTGCCCTTCTATTTCCCATCCCATTTATTATTAGTTTGAAGCAATATATTCATTTTGTTTTGTGTTTGTGTCAGATATTAAAAAACTGACGGAAAGACAAATGGTAATGTGGACTCCCATTAATTACTTCTATTGTGATTCATCAGTATAAATATTATTATTTCTTCCCCAGATATGTTGATATGATAAATCATGCATGTTACCAGGAATAAGATATTTTGTGATGACCACAGAAATGGACGTTCACAGTTGTTGTTTGCTTTTTCAGACAGGTTTTAATTTTTTTACTTTACTTTTTTTCGAAATCCAGTTCAGAGTAACATATAAGACACACAGTGTGACCGTGGTACCGGCAGGGGGACAGAAATGACAGCTGGTACTTTGGCCCCGACAGTGATGCCCGACACTTAAACCTGAGTTGGTTCTATACTGAAAAACTCTGACATATCAAACTTGAGGATGTGTTAGAGGACTAATCCACCTGGCTAGACTATGGCACTTGAATGGCACCTCCTTGAAAACAGGCTCTTGAATGTAACTCAGTCAAAGTAAGATGTATCCTCAAGATTTTTTCTGTGCTGATCTGAATTAATGTTATAATATGTAAGTCAATGCACGTTTTGTTTGTTTTTCAGTTTTACTGCAGCTCTCAGTGAAAAAAACAAGTGACACAGCACACTCAAAAATAGAGCAGTGCTATGCTGCATGTTGGCTGGCATTGTTTGATAAACTCCATTTTGACATTTTTCCACCATGAACACACAGTTGAATTCAATCAGTGAACATAGTAGTGTGCAGTTGAGACGGCTCCATTCACCCTCCCCGAGTCACAACATGAACCTACGATTATATGAAATCCTAAATTGTTCCTTCAGAGTTCAACATATTGCTTCTGGAAGGAACCAGAATGTCTCCCAACAATGAAACCAAAGTGCCTGGAAAATATTTAATTGTTAAAAAAAAAAAACAAAAACAAAGATTTAGTTCCTTTTCCTGGGTTGAGCTGAGAGAAAACACGGCGACTGTGCCAGCTGTGTTGGCAGCAGCCAGGTTTAATCTCTGAGACTCAGGCTAACCATAACATGGAAGCCTCCATCTCCTTTCTCTCCTTTAGCACACACACACACCAGACTACTCACTCTCGCTGGCAAGCACAGGACAGATAGAAGATACTGAGCATCCTTCCATGAAGTGACACAGTATTGATATTGATTTCAATTATGACAGCAACATAGCTAAGACAAAGTGTTTTTAGAGGACTTGTGCTTCAGTGTGTCCCTGTTCCATTAGTTGCTGCTGCTGCTGCTGCTGGTTTGATGAGTGGAAAGGCATCAACAACAGATTTTTTTCAGGATTTTTTTCTTCTTTTTTTTTCATTTGATCCAAATGAATTGTTCCTTAGAGGACTGGATTTGGCCTTTTTTTTCATCATGTGCACTGTCTTTTAACATGACCCTGACAGATTTTCTCTAGAATATTAAACAAGACAAAAGACAAGGGTCCTGGAGGCAGAAGCATATAGTACTATTATTATTATTCCTCTTCCATCCGTTCCCCTCAGACACAGGGAAGAAGACACAGACAAACTACATAAACCCTGCAATGGTCAAAGCTCCAGTAAGGTAGAACGGCTAAGATTAGATATATTAAACTGCCTGGTTAAGGTCAGGCTAAACATCATCGTTATTGTGACAGTCACATGGTGTTGTGAGGTTTTATCCCTCTAACCCTCTGCACAAAGCTGCTACTTTCCAATGCTGTAAACAATGTACTGAAAGGATCTGGTTACATTTAGTGCACCCTGTCTAGCACACTCTGGTGATTCGGTTTTGTTTTCTTATGACTGAGGCGGGTTTACTTCCTTTCACACAGACTGGCAAAGTAAAATCACAGCAACACAGATACATAAGCAGGCAGAGGGGTACAGTAGCTGTCCAAACAAACAGGAAAAGCTCATTTTTGCCTCTGCCTTACTTCTTCATTTGCTTGTCTATCACTGTGAAGTCTCTTCTTTTTTTTATTCTCTCCCCTTCTGACTGACACAAAGGAAATGAAGGACACATAATGACAAAAGGCCCAGGGTTCTATAAACAGCTATTTTAATCCACATACAACTTTGTTATGCACGTTGTGCTCTGGAGTCAGAGAGGTTCAGTGGTTCCATGCTCTTGTTGTAAGAGCAGCACATTATTCATAATGTGAAAGTGTTATCTCCATAGCCGCTGCTCGAGATAAAAAAAAAAACATCTTTCTCAGAGTGAGCAAAGGTGCCCCCCAGTTCTTTTTTTTTTGGGGGGGGGGCTTTTTTTTGCCTTTATTTGATAGTACAGTTGAGAGAGACAGGAAATGGGGAGCCAGAGAGAGGGGGAATGACATGCAGCAAAGGGCCGCCCGATGCGGGACTATAACCTCTGTATATGGGGCGCCTGCTCTACCCACTGAGCCACCCGACGCCCCAAGCCCCCCAGTTCTCTGTTCCGAAACAAAACGTGAAATTTTCCCCCCAACTTACAGAGCAGTCACCCAGAGCAGCCACCCCCACCAGATCTCTCTTCTTCCCACAGATGATGCTGTGAATACTAACTTCTATGAGTGTTCATCTTCCTCACATCACATCACAAGCACATTTTCCTGGTAATGTTAGAAATTTGATGTGAAATTTTAAACCATTATCTGTCACTGCCCACTTGAGGACGTCAAAGTGCAGAAGTGCCCAGTCCAAAAAAAGTGTTTAAGTCAGAGCTTACACTCGACTGTTACACCAACAAACATCTTGAGCGTTTTGGCAAGTAGCAGAAGAACTTGGCCAAACTGTCACTCTGTGGTCTCGCGTTTTTACAGACACATTATAAATTCAGAGTGGCTTCAAAGCACCAGAGAAAATCCATTCTCGAGGAAAAGTGTCACAGAGGCAAAATTAGGATTGTATTTGTGTCACCAGTCAAATTTATTTTGGATGACATACACCTTAATATAAAGTACACCTCCCAATATTGAGTTGTCATCCATTTACAAAATCTATACCTTGTCTCCAGCCTGCGTTCGGTGGAGAGGATAAGTAAAGTTTTCCTAGGATGAACTTAATTAGCCCATTTCATGGCAGAAGCAGCTGGTGCTGATACTTAGCACACTCCATTTTTTCGAATGTGTGAAAGAAAAACAGCACTAACCTGTCAACACCAGGCAGCTTCAGAGACCGCAGGCTGTGAGTCTGGTTGCTGCCAAGTCACACCTGTGTACATGTGTGTGTCTGTTTGAGAGTATATTCAGTGTGTATGCATGTAGGTATAATTTGGGTGCTCTGTTGTATAAGGTGTGTGTGCGTGCGTGTGTGTTGAGAGTGTGGATTGTCCCAGTTTAGAGGACCCAGAGCTATGACTCATCAACTAATAAAACAGGATGCAAAGGAGAGTGTATACATGTGTGTGTGTGTGTGTGTGGGTGTGTGAGACAGAGAGAGAGAGGTGTGTGTGTGAGACAGAGAGAGAGAGAGATGTCTGTCTGACTGTCTCTCCCGGTATATGTATGTGCACATATTTTACCAAGTGTGAAAAGGGAAGAAGCAGCACAGCAAGAATGATTGAGAACGACGAGGCCTAGTGTTTTCACTACTGTACACAGTGCCTTTGCGCTCACACACACACACACACACACACACACACTAACACACAGTTTTCCTTTGCTCCCTTTTACATCAGTAGATACCGAAAATGAATTCAGATAAATATTCAAATGATGTCGCATTCACTGTGTGTGTGTGTGTGTGTGTTCTTAGTTACCCTCAGTGTGCTGTCAGGTTTGCGGTTGCTCTTTTTCATGCTCCTGACAAAAATTTGAGAAGCGGTGGAGCTGCTCTAGTCTTATGAACAGCTGTGCATTTGCCATGTAATGTCTGTGCTCATAACATTTCATGTTTTTATGTTGATGCTACATACGTGGCTGCTGCAAAACTAATAGAGACAGTCATTTACGGTAATTTCTGCTCTCAGTGTTTGTTCAGTTGAAGCTTATAGTTCATTAGTCACCATTAAGTAGAGTTTACATGATTATCAGTATTCTGCAGAAAACTCATAAATTTGCCAGGAGTCCATTTTCGGCACTCTGGACCAGTTCCAACATATAAAACAGAATAACAGAGCGATGCTTTAACACTACTTATCCATATTGGTAAAATAAATGTAATGCATGAATGCAGCACTTCTCAGTTCTCAGTGGTTGACACAGTGAGACAAAATGAAGCACTATTTTTCTTCCTTTATATGTAGTATATATCCTGTTGGCAGTATGTGGGACTAAGCTCAGTGGGGCATAAATCAAAAGTATGAATCAGTAGCATATCAAAAGAAAAGCACAGTGATATCAGGGTCAGAAGGGTAAGATATTTCTAGGGATGCCCTCGAGTCAGGATTGTCATAGTTAGTGGTGTCGTCTTTGCTATATTAATTGGCTAAGTGCTTGTGGATCGTGGTTTTTGACTTTTCTATACCCACACAGGATTGTTGCTGCTGTCTTTAATTTCCTACACTTTATCTATAAATATATAATTCATTTCACACTGTATATACAGTGTCAGAGCGGTCGGCTGGAGTTTCACATCCTAGTGCTTTACATTTGTCCATTTTTTGCACTAGCTTAAGACAATATAACCTATACTATTGGTTTCTTTATATACTTTATAAACATATAACTGATATACTATTTTCAAGGATATCTCCAATGTGAAGTTTTAGTGAAAATTCCCACCAACAGCCAGTGCAATTGTTGTTAAACGAGAAGGTCGACACAATTCAATGTGTTTCTTCTTGTCTACAGATCCAGTGAAAATACCAAAGCTGCTGACATGTGTTCTCGCGCATTTTCCAAAACAGATGAGCAGCACTGTTTTGAGAAATAGAGACTGAAGCAGAAGTAAATGGTGCATGTGTTCAGGGACTATGTTCAGTCGTGGATTAATACACATTGCTGTAGTGCTACCTACAGCCGCAGGAAGCAGTGCAACACAAAATAAATTGCTCCCATGTTAATTGTAATAAAGGAGTATCCATGTGAAATATATTTAGTTTGGCCTGAATAACAATTACTTCTGATTTAGGTATGTTTTACAACAGCTGGCCCTTTTTTATCACCTTTTACACCAGCTCACAGTCAAACATACAGTATTTAGTTTCTGGCATGTGTCCATAGTTTCTCAGATATTTTAAAAATATGTGAAGGCAACATGTCTGACAGTTGACATTAGAGAAAGCCAAATATCACACAGACACATCCACACAGTAGCGTGGCACTTTTCACAAAATTTGTCTGAATCTGACAATGGGTTATGGCTTTTGCTTTATTGATTTTCCCCTGTCAGACAGGATGTCCAGTGGACACGTTCTGACAGGCTGTCATGGTTGTTACCATCTGAACTCGGCCTTTACCAGCTAATATTAGGGCTTGTTTTCTAAAGGTGAATAATAATGTCAGCTAAACGTCAGTCATGCTCAAAGTGAAGAAAATGAGATAGAGGTGGCAGTTTTTTCCTCAGGTGAAGCTTAGTCAAAATACTTAATTTGTACGTGCTCTGCCTTAGATATTCCCATTCATGAATACTGGCTGAATTCATTCTGTTTTAAAGTGCAGTCCAGGCAAAGCTCAAGACATCGTGCTTTGAACCTAAACCTGCATCTATACAGATGTTTTGTATAAATTCAGGCTTTTTAGATTTTGAATTTATTGTGTTTGAGTCAAACACAAACCAAGTACCAAGAGGAGTATTGGCGTACTGCTTGGTTCCCCTCAAAGAAGCCCGTCCTAGAACAAGCATAACTTCTTGGAGGGCAAAGCGTACTCCATATTACGGTCAAACAATACGTCATTTTTTTTTCTTTTTTTATCCGCAGTTGTGAATGACTCATCAGGTGAGAGGCAGAACCAACGTTTCCCAAAAGGCACGAACAGTAAACACTGAATCAAATTGGATTGTGCCATTCGCATGCGTACGTGTTTGCGAGGTTCTGCAGGGATCCTGCTGTAATTGAGACGGCTGAATACGCACACAGCAGCGCCGCATCTTCATATCTCCATCCCATTTTTGTCAGAAAGCATAATGCAACATATCTACGCTCATCCAGCATCTGTCAATCTGCCAGCCGCTCTGCTCTCATCCCACATTTGGTGGAGAATACCAATGCGTTTTACCTCCTGGGGTGCTTTGTGCATGAAGATGTGTGTGCGTGTGTGTGGATGGATGTGAGATCACTGGGTTAGAGATTTCATAGTGGGAACAGTGTAGAGCACACAGAAGAGAAAGCACATGATTTAGTGGAGAAGGATAGACGACTGCCACGGGCCTGCTTTAGATCGGCCATGAGGATTGGTTTCATATTACAACATAATGGTATTGGTTCAGCCCACTTAATGATTCACATCATTTCTTATGCTCAAATGGGGTTCCCAGGAATTAGACGATATGAAGGAATTGTTGAGTTAATGACCAGCTCTTACTGTATATTGCTATTGCCTTAAGCGTGGAGGAAAGAATAGGAGCTGTTGCTGTACTGGCT
Source organism: Selene dorsalis (assembly GCA_900303245.1). Classification (NCBI taxonomy): domain Eukaryota; kingdom Metazoa; phylum Chordata; class Actinopteri; order Carangiformes; family Carangidae; genus Selene; species Selene dorsalis. The sequence goes on from OMNW01009554.1 coordinate 71,815, forward strand.
GAATGCAGAAAGGTGTAGAGGAGACAAGGGTGAGGCAAAGGCTTCCCCATGCAGCAGCAAAGGCCCAAACCTTTAACAAGTTCTGCTTATTCTGTCCAACCTTGTGCAACGTACAGAGTGTGATGTAGCTCCACCTTCACATGCATATGAATGAATCTGCCTCCTTTTGGAGACTTAATTTGCATCAGGACTATCCCTGTTTATCATTTTTCCTTCATAGCTGAATTTGCATAGATTACCATTAAGACTTCAGCCCCACTTTTGTGCTCGTCCTCAGGTAGATTATGAATCCTAAAGAGAGGACACTTCTTCAAAGCGGGAGAGTCAGCTCTGTTTTCACTGACCATCTAGCATAGCTCCTGGGCTCGGGTGGTTTGTTCTCCTTTGGGTTATTTTTGGGTCTCATTTTTTGGAATTTAAGTTTTGCGATGTCCTACTTACTGCATTCCCCAAAGTGAACTTGAGGCCTTTTTCAGCCTGATCCAGATTTCTCTCTCTCTCCCTCCCTCTCTCTCTCTATCTATCTGTCTGCCTGTCGTTCTCTCACTCACTCTCTTCTCAGCCATCTGTTCGTGCTTGTGGCATCTCTCTATCAGTCTTCCTTCCCCACCGTGTTTCACTCTTCACATCTTAACTCTACCAACATTTCATCCTTGTTTCCTCTTGTGTAGCTTTCCTTTTGCTACTTTTCCTGTGTGTGTGTGTGTATCACATCATTAACAGCTATTGTGGCTCCTCTCTCACAAGCATTTCTTGCTTCTCTTTCACTTTCTCTAGTAGCATACAATAGGAGTGGATGTACCTCTTATAAGATAACACTGTTTCCTACACAAGGAGACATCCTGAATTCACAGGAAATATTGTGGATACACAACCATTGTCTATCACATGCCCTCATATTCTTAGAAATATTTTTTCCACAGTTGTAGTGTCTAGACAACAACATATGATACCGGACAAATGTTTCTTGACATGTTTGATGCTCTGTGTTTTTCTCCTGAGTTACAATCGTTCATGTTTTTCAAGTGTACTCAAAAAGAAAGAAAGAGGTTGTTCTTTCAGGATACCATTTTGTTAACCTTCGTCATACTTGATTAATGAATGATTCTGACACTTGATCATCTGCACACCCATGACGTATCATATTTTAAACACGTGTTGAATGTTGTTTCAGATGGTCGACGTCTCTTTTCACAGTAGATCTCCTCATGTTTTGGTTTTCTTCCTCTGAGAGGCCACATGATGTTTTGATTGACAGGTGAAACTGTACAGATCAGCAGGTATCTCTGATCCACTTTGTTGGATGATGTTTGGATGATGTCATCACACGTGTGACAACCTACAAACTGCACAAACTGTTGCCATGGAGATCCTTTTTTTTTTTCCAGTAGTGAAATGCGGTCAGTGCCTGAAGCAGCAAAACGAGTGTGTCAACCTGCATAAAGACAAAGCGCGGCACAGTAGACTGCTTGAGCATCTTTGTCTTTGTGTGTGTGTGTGTGTGTGTGTGCAGAAGTGCTTCTGCACCTCTGTGACATTTCTGCACTGAACCCACCCTCACCTCTCCTAGCTGACAATTCAGACCCCCTTGTGTATGTCTGGTTTCTGCTACGCAGCGTCTTGACTCACACAGGCTGTTGAGTGGAAATAAATGGCTGCTATTTATGTGTTGCTTGGCTGCTAAAACTCAAAGCAACATCCAAGGTCTGTGCGCTGTAGTCCTTCCCCATCGGTGAGGCTTTTGAAGGCTGTGAAATCTGCCTGTTGGCCAGATGTATTCATGTCATGTGGGATTAGTTGAGCATTGGGTTGTGTAATCTCATAAAGTGTGTGCATTGTGTATATTAATGTACATGCGTATGTGTGTGTGTGTGTGTGTGTGTGTGTGTGTGTGACCTAAATTGAGGCGATTTTTGAGAAAAGAAGTGCGGATTATTGTTGTAGCGCTCGCATGCATCCATCACACTATGTAAACAAGTGAAGATTTAGAAGTTGCTTCTTGTGCGTTTCTGCCAAATCATATGGACACTAGATAATTGTTACGTCAGTGAATATTAAGAGGGAGTGTCGCAGCAGCCAAGTGGTTTGCATCCTTTTCATAACTAGGTTAATTTACACAGAGGAAACAAAACATATCATTTAACATACATGAATATTCACTTGGGCTTTGCCTGCACTTAACCTTTCATTTTCTCCCATGTTCTTTCTTTGGCTTTCATGGAGCCTCCATGCACTCTCACCCACCACCTTCCTCCTCTGTTATTGCCATCTGCACCAGCATTAAGTCTCTTTTGATCAGCAACGAGTAATCATCAATTACACATTGCATGCAAATGCACGTACAACTTGAATGAAAGAATGTAATTATGGCTCCATTTTGTCACACAGTGTGAAAGATAATGGTTCCCGATGTTTGTCCCCAAATCTTTGCTGCAATAGGCCAATGTTAATCAATTTTACTGCAGAGGCAAACAATGGAGAACAAGACTCTCATACAACTGAGGTCATGAAACACTAGAGCGAAGATAAAAAGAAATTTGGCCAGGAGTTGTTTGGCAGTGCAGCTCGAGGGAACAATGAGAGCTCTCATGAATCGCTAAGTATACATTTCAGCCACTGTACATTTGTTGGATGCAGACAAAGTGTTCCCTATTCTTCTCAGCAATTAAACAATTACACATATTTTTTTAAAGACTATAAATTTCCTTCTTATCAAATATCTTGGAAAGGTGAAATATGTAAAGTAGCGTGAACATAACTTCCCTCGGGAGCTCAAAACCACAGCCTGACCCTGACATGTGACCCACATAGTACTGTAGGTCTCCATCACATTAATGGGCTGTTAAGCATCATTACAGCTTCTGTGACTTTACCTAAAACCCAGCCAAGGTTATTGATTCAAGGTGTTTGAGTGGGTGTGCGTGTCACAGGACACAATAGCAGCTGATTGTAGAGTGATGTGTGGGGAAAAAAGTAAAGCAGTCAGGCATTAATCAAGCAGCAGTACAGAAAATTTGCAATTATGAGTTCACATCACATCTTAGATTTATATAGGCAATGGCTAAATGAAAGGAGTCAAGGTAGGGTAGTCATGGGGTATTGATTGAGATTGATCTCATCATCAGTGTTGTTACGATACTCACAGGGACCTCGTGGGACATACATGCAGCCTGGTTTACTTTATGTGGTTAAGGCTTCAATTGTTGGCAAGGACTGTTACATATTTCCTCATACCGTTGTGCAAAGGCAGTTTCATCCTGACCAATTTCTCTCCTTTTTTGGAGCCATCTTCCTCTCCCTTTCATTTATCGCATGCCACTTGACACGTCACCGTGTTTAATGCACATCAGATTTCAGATTTAGCGCCTCGTTTACCATCCAGGTCAGTCGCATACTCTGTATTTCCTCTCTCTGTGAGGCAAAGAGAGATGGGAGCTCAAACCACAATGAAACAACTTTAAGTCAAGGTCATATAGCTCTCTTAGCATAATATACAAAACAGACACATACAAGCAGGAGCAGCCAGCACTTCAAAAAGAGTTGACTTCTTCTCTTCCACTCACATTCTCTGCACTGGAGTGAGACAGTTATAGAAAACACTTTTTTTAAAGATATACTCTGAGACTGAGTCAAGGAGCAGCAGCAGTGTACTGTACACATCTCCACACCAACGTCACAAACCTCTTTGAGTTTTTTGGGATATGAAAGTTTAATTCTGCATTTAAGGACTTTTACTTTTTGCTGCAAAACATTTTAACTAACTATTGTCTAATTCACACATCAAACAGACATGGAGGCAGTAAAAGCGTTTATCTGGAGGCATGTGTCTGGACACACAACAAACTGAGCTTGCCAATACTCTGTCGTGTACACCAGCTACTGCCCAACTTTGATGACATCTTCCTTTTTGTCTGAAATTGTCCAATTTTGGTCAGTTTGTTGCTGTTGTCATCATGTCTGTAATTTTCCTTTGTTCTCTTGAAAGCTAGTCTGACAAAGAGTAAACAACGGACTCTGAATTGTTAGTCTCTTCTTCAGAAACACTGATGTTCCCATGTAATTTAATTGCAGTGGCTACAGATGGCAGTGGCAGCTCTTTTGAATTGTCTAGGTATAGGGTAGAAATCGTAGGACTTTTCAGTCGAGCCAAGAACACCCAAGGACAGAAAATTCTGATTATTTCTGGTTTTAGCAGCAGAGTTATAATCTCTCAGCCGGAGGGAAACAGCTCATTCATGGTTCCCCCCTCTAATGCAGTCTACAATTTACAGTTGCATTACAGTATAAAAACACTGTAATTCATAGTGATAAGGATGCAGCAGTGCCTGAGGTTGGTCTGACAGCGGCAGGAAGCATGTGCAGTGTGATCAGATACTTGGGGATTTTGTTTGTGAAATGACTGTTGTTCTGATTCACCCAGATATATCTAGCCCGGTTTGTCAATCTTACTTTCACCAGTCACGAGATTGGGGTTATCGGGTGTTGGAAATTGAAGTGCTTTTCCCAGTTTTCACCAGCAGTCTCAATAATTATTGCATTATATCCTTTGTTGCTTTAGTTTAGACGTGGAAAAAAAATGCTGCCCTGTCCGTGGTGTCACCAGCTTGAGCACCATGGCAGTCTCTCCTTGAGAGGCTTTCCTCCGGCCTGTATTACTCCTAGTCTCTTACTGAATAGCTAGGCCAAAAGTGTGTCATTGATTCTTGAGGCCAACTTGCAGCCCTGTTTCCATCCTGTTCTTTCTTAAGGAACATCCTGCTTCACATTCATAGTTTTACACCTTCAAATCTGGGAGCTGTTTTTTTTTTTTTTTTTTAAATCTTCTATGCAGTTTGCCAGTGAGCAGCTCCACAGCTGCAGGTGAGAGACATGTGGCATGTTCAAGGGGCCTGTGTAGTTGTTAGTGAGGGCTGAGAGACAGTTTCCCTGACTGAATGGTTTGACAGCAGCGCAATCTAAATTTAATGCAGGAGACGCTTCCATAACTATTATTTATGAAGTCAATACTATGAAGTCTCCATGGCTTCTACTGATGCCTCTGTTGAATATTTACTTAACACCACACTGAATTCATCTCCTGGTCAAAAGTCCCCCCTCTGTACATCTTTAACTTCCTCCATCACCTTTTTAACACCTGAGCTGTTTGAAGGAAATTCAGATTAATGCACATGTGTTTGGTCAACGCTGGTTGCTTTTATTGGCCAGCAAAAGAGAAACTTTAATGTCCTCCAGTCTACTTGTGGAGGATAAAAATGTTGTTTTGAAGTCATGGTCTAAGTAGATTGTTAGTGCTTTGGAAATGTTGAACTTCAAAGTGACCCAGTTTTCCAAATAGCCCTATTTGAGTTCTTCACAAATCCTGCTGCAGCATGGTGAAATTTGACCAAAGTCCTCATTATGAAGTACAGATACAATGAAAATGAAAGAATCTGCACAGCGGCTGATTACACAGTAGTTTCTCATACAATAAGGCCTAAGGGGTGGCCAGGTCCAACCGGTGCAATATTTTAACCTGCACTCGTTGTAATAACATTTTTTTTAGAGATAGTGAGCAAACAAAAGTATTTTCAATTAACAGAAAATAGGTTTTGCCACAGTTTGCAACTCTTGTGTAGGAAAGAAAGCATGCAGTGTGGACTTTGTTTGAAAAGCCTTTCGGATGTGGTGTTAACAGTTTGGCGGAGCTGCTTCTGGCTGCTTTTTCACTGACTATGAACAAACCTAAAATGTGTCAAATTAAACTCAGGTACATCCTAACTTGGAAAATAATAGACTTGTTGGAACAAACCTTGCCCCTTGACCTTTGGTCTGTCTTTTATCATGTAAGAACACTCAGTGTGTCGCTGCTTAAGGTCTAATTTAATGATACATTGTAGTACCAAGGATCCTCAACGTGCTTAGCACCACAAAGTCCTTCTGTCACACACTGTTGATGTTGGCAGCCCAAGGCCAGCTCTAACAGGACTTGTTTGAAGTAGAGATTGGTGCGTTGGTCTAAATAATGCAACACAAGAGATGATTTTAAATGCTGCTTCTGTGATTTGTTCTCCTTGCAGTATTAGTTTGTTAGTTTGATTATGGCTGGAAAAGTTTTATTATCTGGTTCAAGTAAAGAATAGTGAAAATATTTGGAAAGAGAAACTCACCATGACCTTCTTTGATAAATGTTATGGGCTGATACAGGATCACAGCTAACCATTAGCAGAGCAGAGAATTGACATGGTGAGTACTAATTGTGTTTGTTTTGGTTCTCTTTTTTTATTTGCCTCATGGGGAATTGATTGAATAGGGCCTGTTGAGTGGAGGATAGCAGGCGGATAAACAACCATTAGTGATTATCAGAAAAATTCACATGAATTAGACTTAATTGAGAGGACAGGTAAACAACAAACAGCTGGACAGCAGGAGCTGAGTTTACGTCCACTGTTTAATCAGACTGGATTCTGCCAGAGGAAACTGTCTGATGAGTTAAGTGAGATGACAGTTGAGGTTTTTGATCATTAGAGCATGGATTTAAATAGTTGAGTGAGAACAAATAAGCACACAAATGTTTCTGTCCGGGCCTATTCTTGAGATTTTGACAGCTGCTTGTTGGTTGATTTATTATTATACAAGGCACCTTATGTGATGTTTCCCATCCAGAACAAATATATAAATCAATTTGGGGAAGAAAAAAAACACATTTCTCAAGAAACGTTAACTGGCAACTGGACTGGAGGGCAGGCCTGAGTGTCTAATTGCTTACCAAAAAGTCCTGTAGCATGCATTCAGCTAAGGCCAGACATCGTTAAATCCCTTAAACTCACCATGAGCCTTTATGCGCACTCGTCTGGAACTCTTAGGTCCACTTGTTTGCCTGATAAGACCGTTACGAGACTATATTTTATGTTTTACCAAAGCACTGTTGAGTGTTAGGGGTAATGCAGTGTGGCATTGATATAGGAGTCTGGTTTGCACAGATTACAGGGCAGTCAAGAAAACAAAATTGCTCACAAGATAGTAGATTATTGTAATGGTAACATTTGACTGGGAGATGTGAGGCAAAGCAACACTAAAGGTCTGCAGAGGTTTTTACCACTGAGATATAAGTGATGATGCAAAATGCCCTATTTGACTGAAGGTGGAAATGTGGGCTGTATAAAAGGTGACTTCACAATGTTACCTACAAAATGACACTGCATCCCTAGTGTTATCTAGCAATGTAGATAGATTTGGCTGAATTGATGCTGTGTTGAATGTCCAGAAACAACGTCTGGACCACGTTCGTCTGGATCAGTTAAAGACAACAGCTTAATGTCTGGAACTCTGCAAAATGACTTTCCATCCTCCTCCATTATATTGAGATGAAGGCTGAAATCTCAAAGGTGGATATCTGAAAACCTGTGTGCATAAAACCAAAACTGCAGTTGCTGCATGGCTGCGTACCACTCGGGACAAGTCGAAATATAGAGTTTTGTAGCATTAAAAGTTAGAATCACAAGACTGAGATTTGGAGAAAACACTTTTTAAAGCAGAGATTGAGATTGAGAATAAGAAAAATGCTTCTGAATGTATGTTTAGTTTTTTAAAAGAGGTTCAGTGAACCACCTAAAGTTTCTACCAGATGTGACTTCAAGAGGAATGAAGAACTAATTTCTTGGTGGCTGTTTGTCTGCTGTGGATACGCATGACATAACACTGGTTGAGCTCGTGAGTATTTATGACGGCAGAAGAATCTATTGACACAAAACAAACTACAGTGTGTTGATTGTAACGTGGGGACGTGTCATATGAAGATGCGACTCACTGATGTGTTATTCGTAGTTATTAAACTGGTGTTATTAAGCCCTGTGGCACAGACGAATAAGATGCGTCAGGCTTTTGTGACACAGTAAATACGTCAGTCAGTATGACCAGTTTATTTTTGTTTTCCACAATTCACCTACAAACTTTTTTTGGAGCTTTCCACCATATCCCACAGTCTTGTTATTCAGTTTTCCTGGAGATAGAAGCTATATAGGAAAATCTTCTACACTGACCATGAGGACAGTTTAGAGAGCTTCTTTGTTGTTATGTCACAAATGATGTTGTGTTATTGAAACCCTGAGGCACTCATTTGTATTTCGTATCTATTTTATATTCAGTCCTAATAGTGGGAGGACACAGATTTCTTATTGTGTTTATACAACTGTGTCAAATGTCAATTTATTTCCACCAAGCAATGAAAATGAATGAAGATACACTGACAGTCTATACGTGTTTATTGCAGATAAAGAAGTTTGAGAACAAGGGGTGAGCACCCTGCCATGCTGTTTATTGTATTTATACAGTCACCCACCCACACCCAGCACCCAGCTCTTCTGTTCTCCTCTTCTCCTTCTGGGGGAGGATGTGGGCTGTTTCTTGACCTTTCAATGCACACCCCTCCCACATAAACACACACACTCCCTTACGCACAGATATTTATGCGCAGCCTAAGCTTTGGAGCCAGGAGACTCGAAAAAAGGCTTGAGCCCTGACTTGATGCCCCATCCCCACTTTCAAGTCAGCCTCCTTTGGCCCCCACTGGTACCATTTTGGGAGATACTCTCCCTGTTGAGAGGTTGACTCATTTGTCAAAAGGAAGGGGAGAGCAATCATTATCTTACCATGCAGCACGGAAGAAAATGCTCTCAAATATTACAGCAGGACACACAAACCTGCCTTTGTTGTCATGGAAATAGCTGCACACGGTTTGATTTTGGGTCTCTGTCTACCAGGGGCACTCTTACCCTTGCACCCTCCTAACTTCACCAGAAGAGCACAATTAACTAGTCTCTGAGGAGAAGTTTTTTCCTCCCACTCTCTCTTAACAAATTATCCTGCAGATTTTTTGCCCAAATCTCCACTGCCTCTCTCTCCCTCATTAATTGAGGGCTCACCACAGCTGAAGGCAATAATTGCTTTTTAGTGTTCTTGGTGTAGTATGCTATGGGCTTCATTTTCTATAAGAAGATAAGACTAACCACTGTGATGGGATCTGCATTATTAATGCTAGTGTTTACTTGATGTTGTCTTTAGGGATCATGTGAAAGAGAATCTCTCTCTAATTCAGTTTATTAAAGATTAAAAACAGGCTGCTTAATGTCCAAATATGCATGGATGTGCAATCATGCATGACACTTGTGAAAGTGGTAGAAAAGGCGGGTCCTTGTGTTGTTTTTGTTTGTGCATCTGTGTTTGTGTGTTTGACAAATGTAAATACCAGACTATGTCTTTGCATTTTCTGCTACGCTGCCTGTTTGCAGGTTACTTTGCTCACTTGCAGAGCGGCCGCTTCACAACAACGAGAAGTGACAGAGGAGAGAATACCTCTCTCGTTTGTGGCCAGGCTTGGCTGGTTCTGTGAGGCCCTAAGCTCTCCAGTGACAGAGTCCTTATTTCTGGGAAGATGGGTCTGTAATCGGACTCATATACTTCACACCCTTTCCATGTAATTGGACTCTGGGTCACAGATTTAACCAGAGCTGCCAATCATTTCATTGGGAAGGGATATGGACAGAAAGTAAAGTGGAGAAATGGGGGGGGGTCTCTTTTCTGCCTCGACTGTGGTGTCTATTAGAGAGCAGGCTTTCATGTGACATAGCACATCTCTGCCTGAGATTTTTGAACCGTACCAGTGGCTGAGGAAACCTGGTTTCGATTTTATTTTTGTCATCAAACCCACACTGAAAACAGGGTTTGTTTCTGTTTTTTTTAGTACAATAGTAACGTCTCATTAGTCTATTGACTGTTCAGTTAACTGCCAACACTAAAGTCAAGCCCAAGTGGGAAAATTAGGCTCTTTCAATACCCATGCTGCTTTTCAGCTCAGGCTCTGAGGACAACAGCAGTTAAAAGGTGCTGAGACACATTCTGGCCAGTAGATGTTGTACAGTTTGGACCAATAGAAGAGAAATGTGTAAATGTATGAAGTCACCTTAAAAGCTTCAGTACAACAAAGTTACTATTAGTAACTAGTACTATTAGATTTTATTAGACTTCATCAAGAAGATGCAGCATATTCATGGATCAATAGGCGACTGAGTATTAGACAAAATGAAAAAATATGCAGTGACTCTGGCCACTCACTATTTACGCAACATTGCGTTGAAAAAAATACGGGCAAATGGTTTTGCCTTGGCATGATTATTTATGGAAACTGGTGTTTCACTGACTGATCAGACACCACATGAATTTGACCACTACAGAAATCATCCAAGAGGAAAGGCATTGCTCACACAACTGCAAAAAAAAAGAGAAAAATTTAACTTTGCCAAAAAACATGAAAAGAAGCCTGATGAATGATGAATGTTGGCAGCACAGTCTTTGGTCAGATAAAACCAAAATAAATTTGTTTAGCTCAGATGGGGTCCATTATGTTGTGCGTGGACCTGGAACGACTGCATAGTGCAGCCCGTCAAATATGGAGGCAGGAGCCTAATGATTTGGGACTCCATGAGTGCAAAATGCGCCGCTGATTTTCCATCATTACAATTATAACATCAATCACACAAGAGATTGTAGCAAAGAATATGACCCAGCCAAGGGTGTCCCCTGATTTGAATCCAACAGAAAACCCTTGGTGCATCATGGAGTGAAGGTAGAGGAGCAAAACCCCTCAAGCAAAAAGCAGCTGAAAAGAATCATCCATGAAGAACGGCAGAACATCTCTCCACAGATTTGCAGTATCGTCCCTGCCCTGGGGATCAAGTCTGCCATCAAATATAAAAGCAGACATAAAAAAGATTTCAAAACAAAAAAAAATAGAAGCTCAGTATGATATGATACAATACGATATGATGTGATGTGATGTGATATGATGTGATATGATATGATGTATAGTCCAGTTCAACATGTAGTTTAGTTGTGTGCAGCGGCACTATACACAGTTCTCAACACACTGGAAGAGCCAATATGAATAGAAGAGGATCAATTAGCTTCTTTAATTAGGATAATACGAGCCAACTTTGTTAGCTCGTTTACCTCTGCTTGATGAGAAATGGGCAGCAGCACGCACGTCTATTTGTGGATGCTAATTGTGGCTTTTGTATCAATGCAGCTCTGAGTCTCCTTGCCCGCCTGTGTAAGATGGATGCCTCTGGAGTCCTATGCAGAAGGCGACAGGCCATATACCTTCTCCTCTGTCGGTGTATCTGTGTAATCACCGTAGGCCAGTGATCACGCTGCGCTAATTGCTGTGGCACATTTGTTGTTTTTGGATAATGAGAGGAATCAGCTGCCGCTTCATCACACGTGTGGCATTTCATCTTAACAAGACTGGAACTCAAGTTTTTCAGCAGCACCACCACACAAGGAAGCTGTGGTTCAAAATTAGACTGGGACACAAAGTGCTGTAATGACACAGACAGGTGAATCAGTGGCTCTCCGTGTTCATTAACTATGCACCGTATAAATCTCTGCTGTCATGGCTACACACATGCATCTGCAGAAAAAAAACTAGTGGTGCCTGGGGAAGCTTCAGCACGTGAGCTCAGTGTAAATTATCTACCCAGATTGCTTCTCTGGAGTTAATCATCTCCTTTTATGTTATTCATTTGTCAGTGGTTATTGTTTGTCAAAGTAATGCAGTCGCTGCACGATATAAAGTGGAATGTAAATTTTGTTTGGGTAACTCATCGTTATGCGCAAAAAAGAGGGTGGCCACGCTGCAGGATTTACATTTACAATTACAGTCATGATACAATCATCTCTCATCATAATTCCTCTGCCCGGGATGTCAGCTCCGATAGAGAACAGGCTTTACACACTGCATACCAAACAGCTGCTTGGCAGGCCTGGCACCGTGCTTCAGGCCCAGTGATTTACACCACGCAAAGCCCCACCACCACCACCACCACCACCACCCTCC
>OMNW01009554.1:83703-100070 GCA_900303245.1 Selene dorsalis
TCCTTCTTTCTGTCTTGCTCAGCTTCGGTGTACCACTAATTCTTAACGTCTGCCTCTCTCAATGTCTCTGCCCCTCTAATTCTTGCTGCTTGTCTGTACCCGTCTCGCAAAACACAAAACACACACATTTGACTGGGGTCACTTCTTCACTGTCTGTTGTTTAAACCATCATTTAATGTCCTGGTGGATCAGCATGCTGAGGCGAACATGCAGCACCGAGGAGTCATAATGTCGTTTGTTAGTCAGCCAGTGTGTTTGCTTATGTTGTCAGGCTCTGGTATGTCATCTTGTTTTGCTTGAATAGTTTGAGCCCACTGTATCTTGCAGGATGTGAAAGGCTTGTGTAGAGCAAGAGAGTCCTTCTCTTGTAGGATGAGAGAGATGTCAGCTAGCATCAGACATGTAGACATCAACAAGGACACATACGCATAATTTACCTTCACTTAAAACATTATTACTGGCCAGAGATACTTTGTAATACCGCTCTCAGCATTTATTTGTTTGCCAAAGCAGTGATTCATTGTTTTCCTCGGTCTTAGTTGAGTTAAAATAAACATGCAGAGATTTTAATTGTTTGGCAATCCATCTTAATGAACATCATGATTTCTGTTTTTGTCACTGTTACTTAATTGTCTTGTGGTTTTGTGGGCAAACAGATTTTTCCGTGTTTTCTGCTATGGTGTATTCATCACATCAGTCAGTGAGCTGTGCTGCAGGAAGTCAAACTTGGAGGAGAAACTAAATACAAATACAGACGTCACAGAAATAACAATGTGATTTTAGCAGCTTTGTGAATTAAAGAGTTTTTTCTACTTGGCAGCAAGCTCTCAGACCAGTCCTCCCTATTGAATGAATACACATCACTTAGAGTAAATATTATTGGCACAGTAAGTGGTCAGTCTACCTAAATAGTGTTTCATCAAGGTTTCATCCCTCTGATATTGTGTTTCAGCTCTACATCAGCTCTTAGCCAATAAAACAGAAGTAGACAAGTTCCTTCATTCAGTTATGCGCTCAGCCATCATGATAAAATAACTCTAATACAGGTCAAGAGCTTCAGTTACTGTTCACATTAAATATGATAGGAGGAAAATGAGATCACGGGGACTCTGACTGTGCCATGGTTGTTAGTGCCAGACAGGCTGGTTTGAGCACTTGGGAAACTGCTGATCTGAACTGCTGATTTCCAGGCACAACAGTCTGTAGCATTTACTCAGAGGGGTTTTAGGGAGGGTGGGGGCAGACCCAGTGAATTGCAGTTCTGCAGATGGTAACGCCTTGTTGATGTGAGAGGTCAGAGGAGAGGGGCCGGATTGGTTTGAGCTGACAGAAACTCAGATAACCACTCTTTACAGCTGTGGCAAGCTGAAAAGCATCTCAGAATGCACAACATGTCGAGCCTTTAGGCCGACGGGCAACAACAGTGGAAGCCCATGTCAGGCTCCTCTCCTGTCAGCCAGGAACAGAAATGTGAGGCTGCAGTGGCCACAGGCTGACCAACAGTGGACAGCTGAAGACTGGAAAAACATAACCTGCTCTGATCAATGTGGATTGGTGCTGTGGCAGGTGGTAGAAGCAGAGCCGGGTGTCAACAGCATGAGTCCATGGTGGTGCAATGGTGTGGAGAATGTTTTCTTGGGACACTTTGCCCCCCCTTTCTATCAATCAGTGGTTGTTTCAATGCTGCGGCAGAGTCTGAGTATTCTTTGCTGACTGTGCATCTTCCCACTTCCAGCATGATGATGCACCACGGTCGCACATGTCTCACATTGGTTTAATGAAACACAACAGTGAGTTCTGTGAACCTCGGTGACCTCCCCCCGTGTCCAGATCTGAGAGCAGAAAAGCGGCAGATTGACAGGCGAATGTGCCGCTGAAAAATCTGCAGAAATGATGTGATGCAATAACGTCAACATGGAGCAAAGTCTCAATTTACAATATCCTGTGAAATCTATAAAAGCAGAGGCACAAACTACCAGTGTTCGTATGGTGTTCCTGATAAAATAGTCACTGAGTGTACATCTGTTTGCACTTCTGTTAACAGACTTTTAAAATATTCTTTTTATGCCCTCAGGTTGTATTGCGACCCAAGGTCCCAACTGAAACTGTGGATGCCAAATGATGTAATGCCACATACACTTTGGTGTCAGTTGTACTTTTTCCTTTTTTTTAATTTTCTTAAACCCTGAAAAAGTCAAAATATAGAAGATAAAAGTTTGAATCCAACAGCAGCCTTTTACATGCACTGGCAGACATTGTGACCCTCCCGCTGTAGAGATTAAATTTGCCTCAGGTACAAAAGAAAACTGCAAACTTGAAACACCCAAGTTCATAGTCACATTTTACAGAGCGCCTCTCAGTCACCTCAGTTAAAACTCCAGAGCCCTAAAAAAGATCGTTTTATTGGCTCTTTTTAATTATACCAGTGTTATTTTTCAACATGTTCATCCAAAATAAATGTAGGGTTTGTAGCAGTAACTGTGATATATAGAGGAGGCTAAAGGATATTATCATCAGCTTGATGAAGTGGTTCAGTATTCATGATTTGCCAATAGGTGAATAACAAACATGTTTGTGTGTGAATTTATGGCAAAGTACCTGGCAGGTAATGAATTGTTGCGCTGCTTTTCAGGTGATGCATTTCTCTTTATAGACTCAATTATCTTCACTATAAAAGAGGCTCGATGGGCTGGCACAGTGAGTAAAAATACACCGTTCCATCTCGTTGTGGTGTGGAAGAGAGGAGGCTGAGCCTTGTTGCGAACACCGAGCGCCTCGGTACATACAGAACGGACACGTAAACCTGTGGATCTCCCCAACTCTTTCATGATTTTTATTCACTTGCTATCACTCAGGTTTAGTGAGAGGCTACATGCAGCAGTGGGCTTGTTAAATCAGGGAAATTTGACAGTTTCCCCTCTGATATCTTCTTCTGGATTTTTCTGCTGATTTGCACTTTTCAACTTTGACAAGGGAATTGTTGGTTCATCTAAAAATGTGTCATAAGTAGGAAAATACACCACCTCAGCCTGTGGCTTTGTACCTTGTACCATTTCGCATGTCACTCATGATCCCTCAGATAGTCAGCTCATACATTTATCATCTTATTACTATACCTCTGTGTTTCATGGACCGGCTGACAAGTGCTTTTGTTTCACCTCTGGTGGCACAAAATCTTAGTAATCACTGTTCACTGTTCAAGACTTTTATGATGATTTTCTGCTCAAAATTGCGTGTACAAGAGGACCTAGTGCCTGGTCTCACTGTCATGTGGATTTTAAAGTGCACTTGCAGCCAATTTTTCTTTGTCAGTATTCAAGTGTTGCCTTTCCCTGTTCATTTTATCGGGGAAGCTAGAGCACAAATCCGACCAAAGCAGCTTTATTCTAATGTCACAGGTATTATATTTGCTGAAGAGCGAATATTGAAATGGGCTTGAACTTGGCACGTTTAAGGGGCTCCGCATCTGTTCTGCTTGTGGTGCAGATCTGGATAGAAATGAATCCCCCCCACCCCCCGAGACCTGATGCTAGTTTAGCACTTCTCCTTTTCACTTTTTCCTCTTATTTATAAAGCCCCCCTCTCTCTCTTTCTCTCTCTCTCTCTGGTTGCACCTCTGCTGAAACCTGCACGCTGTGTCGCTGTGTGACAAGAGTTTTATGCAAATGCAAGCAGTTCAGGGGGATAGGGAGGGGGGCAATGACAAGGGACCAGGATTCATCCAGCAGACATCTTGTACTGGAGGCATGCAGAGCAGAGTTCCTTGGCTCATTTGAGGTTTGAGCCATTTAATTTTATGTCCAAACGCTCCTCTTAAGGCCTAATTATACATGAGCTGCTAGAAAATAACAATGTAAAGGACAGGAAGTGCAGTCCCTGTGCCTCCCCACATCACTGAAACTTAGACAGATTAAGAAAACAATAAAAAAAAAAACCCAATCACTATGAATACCAGTCACCATAACCTATTAGTTAAGTCAGCGTATATGTTATTTAGACAGGGCTTTCGTGCAAATGTCACCTTTTCATTGCAGATATAAAACTGTCAAGACATGTTAGTTGCTATTTTCCTGTAGCTCCATAGAGGTGTTTCCTAAACAGAGCTGAGCTTGGAGAAAACAGAATCAACAACAAAAAAAAATTAAAAAAAAGGAGTGATTAATTTCTCACCTTCGTTCTTGTCCAAGCCCACACTGTCATGAGGCCAGCCTGGAGGTTAGGACAGGTTTTTGTGGGTAAATTATCTCAGCAATTTTGTGCAAATATCAAGGGGGTGTCATGAGGAAACGTTTCTGTGTAAACAAGGCATTTTTATCAGCGATCCCGTGAGTGATTCACCGGCTCTTATTGTTAAGCTCAATTAATCCTTTTACCAAGTGTTGTACCTTCGAGACTGCTACCCCCCACCCCCAGCCCTTCAAGTTTGCTTTTCAAAAATTAATCAGGTTTTCTCTCTGTGTGGGGGGTTTGCTGGAACATGCACAGCGCAGCTCCGAATGAACTCAGTGGATCACAAGGTCGAGTTCATTAAGCAGGAGCAAACTCAAGGGAGAAAGTGTGTAAAAGTACACCCATGGACAGTGTGAAAGGAGAGCCATCAGGTGACCCAATCTCTGCCCAGCAGCTGGTCACTCGCTCCCCAGCCAATTAGCCCTGAGAGTTGAGATGCTTTCACTCACCATGATAAGGCCCTCCTCTTTCTCATCGGTCCCCTTTAATCAGCCTCTTCCTGAGCATCGGTCTTCAGATTAAGGCTCTATCAGCGCTGCGCAGAGGAAGGGCCTGTTCACTCACAGCAGTCCCGCCTCTTAACAGGAGAGGCGGTGGTGTGTGAGCAAGGGAGGCATGGGTCGACAGAGATAAGATGCACAGTGTCGGTGAGGAAGGGATGAAGCACAGGGAGGGAGCAGTGGCGAGAAGTAATCAAATGGTTCGTGAGTCACAGGTGTGTGTGTGTCTGTGTGTGTCTGTGTGTGCACCTTTGTGTGTGTGTGCAGAGCTGATCACTGTCCTGTCTTTTCATTGTCAATCAACTTTCATTTTCTTGCCCGATCAATGCAAAGGGACAGGAAATTATATTCCCGAGTTCAGCCTCTGACCATCAGTGATCACACTCGGGTACAAAAACACAATATCTGTGTCTTGAACACACACTGCCACATTAAAACTGTGAACTGTAATGGAAAAATTAATGGGATTACATCTGACACAGACAGAGGAGATCTGCGTTTAATCCAAACATATATGTGCTTGCCCTCTAAATAGTGGACATCTGTAAGGATCTCTGTAATTCCTTTCCAAATCCAAGTCTCTTGCCCGTGCTCCAGGTCTCTTCATTCAGCAGGCCTCTTCTGAGAGCACTTCACAGAGGGAGGGAGAGGGCAGGAGAGTTGTTTCAGGTCTGTCACAGACTTGATATACCCTCTTGTTGTTACAAACAGAGGGATTATGGCCCATTGCCTTTTGAAAAAGCCTCTCTCTGTCCCCTCAGTAATGTTCCCATCATCGAGCCATTACACCAATGTGCTGCTCACCAGCGCCACTTTCAACAGACTGACTGAGCACTTAGGCCTCTCTGGGTAGCGTGTACTACCTGCAGAGACTTGTGTCCTTGTGTTTCACAGGATGTCAGCTTGGCTCGATCCATTGGGGGGGGGGCTCTTTTGGTATCATCAGAAGTCAAAGCGTCTCCTGCTGGGACGTTGAAGGAATTCAACATGGAATGGTTAAAGGAAGTCTGTTAAACATTTGCCTTTGTTCAGGCAGTGAAACAAGGAGTTGACTGAGGTTGCAGGTGAAACATACTTTCCATTTCAATTTGGGGATTTGCATTTGTCCTTCCTTCAGACGGTATGATTTAGTTCAGTTTTTACAGTGACTTTTCCCACATCGGACTTCAAAGTCACGTTTTCATTATGCAGCAGCTGAGCACTGCCTGTTGGTTTAGTGGAACTGATTGTTTTTTGATGACAGTTGAGAAGGTGACTTACATATTTAGTTGATGCTTAACATTGGTGGTAAGTAAGGGCACTGCAATATGTATGTGAAGCGAGTGTGTAAAATTGTAATTCTGGCAGAAGTTGGCACGAAAGAGCACCCTAACCTTTGAAGGATCATAGACAGTCTTGCCTCTGGGTACATGTAAAAGATCTGCTTAGACATTTAACACTGGTTCACCTGTGTTTTAGCTGCAGGCTGTTGCTCCTCTAGCTTGTTAGGAAAAGGCCTTGTTCAGAGGAAATGGGTAAAAGTAAAGATTTGCATGGACAATTACACAAAGTTAATATGTGTTTAAATAACAACAAGAGCTTCCAAAACGTTAAAAGTCTTTGCCTGCAGATAACATACACAGAGAGCATCTGTCTCCACAAGTAAAGTGTCATTCAGAGCTGCGAGCTGAATGTTTCAGATGATCAAGTTGAATTTGTGCAGAATTTGCCTCTCCAACCTAGTTTTATGTAGCGACACCCCTGAGGCTGGACCCAGGCTCGTGGAAAAGAACAGCAGCTTGGGGGAGTGGTTATCCATCACGCTTCAGTCTATCTCCACAGGGGGAAACGGTCAAAGAAACACACATACACACTGTTTGTTTGCTACGATTGCCACCTCTGAGAATTTCCTCAGTAGTTACTAAATTGGCTTCAGGAAACACTTTTTTGGAGCGAGTGCGAGCGTGCCCATTAGCAAGGAAAGCAGGTGCAGTGTTTTGTCCAAATCCCAGGATTTATTCCACGGTCATCAGGCCCGGGGGAATAGATTGTTATTTGGCCTTGTTTCATTTTGAATCAAATAAAACTGTATGGGAAAGGAGGAAGGAGGGTTAAGCTAACTGGGACTTTGCAAAGTCATCCCCCACTCACTCATTTGTTTGCGTCCACTGAGGTTTGGATCCTGACATAAAGAAACCATTTGAGTAGAAGAGCTCATTTTTATTGAGTGTCAACGTTTAGTTTGCCATGCATCTTCGCCGCGGCTGCGTACGTCTACATGTCAAGTGAATGAGGTGGTTATTAATGTAGGCACTTGGTCCTGCGCTCACTGCGTCCATACAGCTGTGACAGAGAGGCATTTACATGCGACGTGACAATGCACATGTACAATGAATGGAGAAAAGCGTCAATTATGGCCACAACACTCCAAAGTGGCTTTTAGTGCCCAGACGAGGAGATATCCTGAAACTGACTCTGACACACATCCACACACACTCCTACATCTACATGCACACTGTGTTTCCTTTTCAACTCTTTGATTACTTTGTGGATGCAGTGATTGTGAGGCCACCCTTGATTAGCTCAATTTATTCCCCAGCCATGCCAGAGGGCCATTTAGGGAAGTTTTTGCAGACTCTTTCCATTTATCAAGATTGGAGGGAGACATGATTTGAATCTTAATATGTCCTTGCAGCAGAATACAAACAAGTGCGTGCGGGCAAACTGTCTCACTGTGCACACACACATTTTTAATACAAGAGAAAGAACAAAAAAATCCCTAAAATGATGTTTCATCATCACATCAGCTTCGCTGTGTGTTGATTTGCCTTCATTGTGGATGTAGAGTCGGCCTCCAAACACTCAACACCCACTTTCTGAGAATCAGAGTTGCCGAGTGGCTGGTGATTCACTGTGAGCAGCAGCAGTCAAGTACAATCTTAGATAACCACGGTGTATAGTTTACTTTTTAAATGTTGCCTGCTAATTATTGCTGACTAACAGAAAATGAGTCATGCTGACACATGATACCACCACACACCACCACCACCACAATACGAACCAGCAGGAGGCTGCAGTGAATGCGTAGAGCTGCCACACAAGGAGGAAAACTAACTAAAAGAGAAGGGGATTAATAATAGACAAAGGTTCACATGACACAGCAAATATGAGTGAAGTGGACTGAGATATTTTACTTTGGTTCAATTAAAAGTTTACTAAAAGTGGACAATAAGAATAAACATCAATCAAAGATAAACCAGTACACACAGTGTT
Organism: Selene dorsalis; assembly: GCA_900303245.1. Classification (NCBI taxonomy): domain Eukaryota; kingdom Metazoa; phylum Chordata; class Actinopteri; order Carangiformes; family Carangidae; genus Selene; species Selene dorsalis. The sequence goes on from OMNW01009554.1 coordinate 91,686, forward strand.
CATTGTAAATATGGAACAGCATCACTGAGAAAAAACTGAATTTTCAATTACTTTAAATTGGGGCACTGTGTTAACAATAGAGCTGTTTACATGGCTCTTCTAGCTGTTTTTTTTATAATACTTTTCTCATGAAAAGAACATTAACCAATTTCATCACATAGGTGCACAATTCACCCTGTGAGTGGATTTTTCATTATCCAGTTACACACACAGACCAGTTTGAAGCAGTTTTGATGTCAAAATAGGCGTTTTGCCATCTCTTACTAAACCTCTATTTGCCTCATTTCTCATTACTTTTTGTCCAATCAAGTTGTTTTGTGCCTTCGTAGTTGTGTCTAATAAATATCCTTCCTTTGTCAGTCATGCACGCTGTGTACTCACAGCCATCATGTATGTAGCTGAGGATTTGTTTGACAGGAAAGAGGAGATATAATTATGCACCACTGCCATTAGCAGCCCACATAAAGCTGCCTTGGTAACAACCTTCATAGTCTGGGTAATACCTTGGCAACAACTTCATGGCCAGGTGATCAGGAGGCGTTTAACCGCAGTTCCTGGACCAGTTGATCCTCTCAAATCTCGTCCTTATCTGTGAGATCAGACTGAAGCAACACCCCCGCCCCCACCCATCCCCAAGTTTCTGATGACCAAACAGAGGTTAGGTAGCCATCGACTGGTGGAGGATTTCAGGGTTTAAAATTGGAGAGGCAGTAGATTATCTCTCGGTTTCCTGGCATTCAAACTGAGGTTAATAGCCTCTTTTCAGCACGAGGGCACAATGTCGGCTATCCGCCATTGTCTCTAGTCGACATAATCTGTTTACACTCTGTCTTTCCTCCCCTGTTTTGACAATGCACACTCATCTGAAGGGATGAACAATGAGGGGAACAATGCAGTGGACATTAATTCTCTTTCTGAGAATGTCTTATTAGTCTCGAGAGGCTGTTTCCAGAAAATGGCTCCAAATTTATCTTGTTCCAGTTCCAGCCTAATGTTAAGGGAATTCTTTTTCTGATGAGAGTGCTCATCAATTTTGTGTTTATGTTGAACTGCGGTCTCTTTAAAGAATGGCCCCTGGGAAATTATTTCCCTCTCAACCAACATGATGTTTAACTTGCCCTTACACCTACCTGCATCCGTCCCAAATGTATCTGCTCTGGCAGAAGCAGGAGCTGGATTCATCTCTGGATTCTTTTTTCTCTGAAAGCCCCTTTCTGCAACTCTCTGCACTTTTCAGTCCAAAAATAGCAGAATCACAGGAATGTGGCAGGGTTGAATCTCAGCTGGCTGATTGGATTGTCTTTTGCTCTATCTCAGGCTGCATTAAACAGCCGAGGCTTTGGACGTATAAAAAGGTGATGGATGCCTCCTCCTTACGTCTGGACCGCTCAGAGCTGACCTCAGCAGAAGGCAGGAAAGGCAAAGGAAAAAAAAAAAGAGGGAGTGAGAGAGACTGTGATTTACTGACCAAGCCGGTGAGAGAAGAGAGGAGGATGGATGTCACTCAGCTCCCACAGCTGACAGTCACAGATGTAAAGCTGCTCCCTCGTTGCTTCTGTCTGTCGTGCGTCACTGTTTTCCCATGATGTTTGGATGCAACACGCATCTAGAAGAAATCACAGAGGGTAACTATCGCTCGCTGGCAATCACAAGATATTGTGACTTACTTCATTCATCTTGGGCTCCAATCTACTCGTTGCCTCCTCACTTATTAGCATGGTCAGGACGTTATCTGTTCCACTCACGCCTCACCCCCATTATTCACCGCTGCCATTCCTATTTCTGTCCTCTAAGGTTTTAACATTACAAGAACGTCGAGATCAAGTGGTGCAGTGGTGGTTTTAGAACTAAGTGGGTGCATCTGCTGTGACCCTGTCATCCATCTGTCAGCAGTAATTAGGCTGTGAGATGGATTTTCTTTATGTGAAAAGTATAAGATGCATCCTGTTTCCTTGGTCTATATGCTGATAGCTGTTTGACTGCTTGAGAAAGCACAAATTATTCAGCCAAATGCCAGAGAGCCTATTATCCTGCACAGACTACGATGACTCACATTCTCATTATAATCAAGACAAGTGAATCCTCACCACAAAGCTGGACTTCAGGGATAAATCCTCATAGATGAACATGTGAGGTGGGGGGGGCAGCGTCTGTGCAACAAGTCATTCCTCACATCACACAGATGATCTGTGGCAACGTTAAGTAGCTTGTTGTTGTGCCAGTCTGTTGATACAAGGAGACTCACCTGCAGTTTAGTTCAGCTCGTCCCGTCTGAAGATTGACATGATGTATTGTTGCTTTTTATAACTGTGTCATGTATGTGCTGACTGTGCAGCAGGTAACTCAATCATAGGACAGTTTTTCTGACTATAGTCATCAGGTGAGGAACCTTCTGGCAAAAAGCTGGGCAAATTTTATTACAGTTGGTGAATGAGTGTGGTGACAGCGAATTGTGTGGCTTTCAACAACTCCTTCTGGGTTTATTTATCTTCTGTGGTGTCACAAGGAGCTCACAAACAAAGGCTATTATGAGAATCACTAGTAGGTGACTGTAACCGGACGTAATTTTTCCATAATCTCCAGACTATACCAGAAACCAACCTTTTCAAGCAGTTTGATGTTGTTGTTTGGTCTGCAGCAGGGTTAAGATGGCAGCTTTCACACTAGACTTAAAAGACTGTGCCAATTTAGTGTTGCACTTCCACAACAAACTCACGTTTCAAAAAAAGTATCAAAATCGATGCAGCGAAACCAAAGCTAATGTCTTCAAAGCATTTTATTTTTCAAAGCGTTTTTCTTCCCTTTAAAAACCTGATGTCTTTATTGCTCACAACTCAGCTCTGCCAAGCAACAAAAGGCTTCATGCAGCATATTCTCACATGTTCAGTCGTACTCCCAGACATCTGCAAACAGACTCGGGTACATTTTGCTACAGTCAGCACACATACCTGCATCGATCTCATCTGAACCTAAGAAATATCATCACGTTATATCATCACATCAACCTGATGTTTATTCCAGAAAGTAGGACTGTGGTGGTTGAATGCACTTTCACCTGATTTTGTCTTAATTAGTTATGGGACCAGTCTAATGAATGGAGGACACTGTAAACAAACAATTACATGCTGCTCTGGAAGCCAGTGAGTTTTTATTTTTTGAATCACATCTTGTATTTCTTGTAGATTCCTGTGGTCGTCTCATTACTGGACTAACATGGTTGTGCCACAAACTTTCATCTGCAGTATATGTTGTGGTGTAAAGCAAACTAGAACTTGAAGCTTCTGTAACTTCATAAATATATTATATCATGTTGAGGACTACACCTGATTGGCAGGTAGAGTATAGTACTGTGCTTATTTTCAGCAGTGCACCTACAGTTGGTTTGATGGGCAGTGAAAATCTCAGTCTCACTCTCCTGCGGTTGGAGTTGAGGGAACAAGTGGAAGACATTGGCATCATCAGTTTCTACTTGTGGTTAGATCAGTCACGTAAAATATTATCTCTAAATATGAGAGATTGTATCTGCTGCTGAGCCGACACATGCATTAGATTTGTTTAAAAACAGGATCCCAGCAGGAGATCTGGTGGAGTTAATCATTTACTCAATTGTGGGGAACAGAACCTGAGCATTGTTTTTCTAATCATTTATCACTCCAGAGATGTAGAAGTGTCCTTGGAAATTTCATCTTCTTGTTATAGCTATTAGAAGTGTTTTTATGGATTTCATAACTTACAGTTCAGTCTTTCATTTCTTGTGTTCAGACTCCTGGCAGTTCCTCTCTAACATCTTCACTTATTTCTCATTTCACCAGGGAGCGTTTGCTGTTCCAGATGTGTTTTAGTTCTGCTCTGTCTGTCAGGACACAATGACAATTCCCCAGCAAAAGTTTCACATGCTGACAGAGAAGGGCAAATAAAACTTTGTGGGCTCACAGATAAAATATCTGCTACATGTGCAGGCGAGGGGATAAATGCTTGTTTATGAAATTGGTTTCACAGGAGCCAGAGCTAGCTTGAAATCCAGATGCAGCCGTGCACATAAAGACAAACTGATCAGAATCAAACCTGCCCTTCAGCCTTGTATGCCTCTGTGGCCAATTTGCCTCTGAAAATCTTTAGTTTCGTACCCCTAAATATTTATCCTCCCCTGCATCCCTTCAATGTGTGTACAGTTTATGTGGGCTGTTTGATAATCTCAATGATGGATAATCATCACTCTGAGCTCTATGAATAGGAATATGTCATTAGATAGCAGGATCAATAGTCACCACAAGCGGAAGCAAGCATCATATTCCTATTCTGCAAAATGTATGGATTAAATTTGGATGTTCTCCACCACAATGAAGTTGTTTGGTCTGCAGAGATTGCACAGCACTCATTTCCCCAGCAGACACCCACATACCTGTAATGGAAGGAAAAACATTAGCGGTGGGAGCAGGTGGAATATGAAGATATATGATGTACGTGCCCATTCGCTGGCCCTGCTGCTGGCACTTGTGCCCCAGTTTTACAGCCTCCCGACTGTTTTATCAGCTCACATCCGTGTGTGTGTGAGTGTACATAAAAATATATACAGTCGGTGTACATGTGTGTTTATAGACATGTCCGTGTGTATACATTAAAGAGAGCAAAGGCTTTTCAATTGCCTCATGGCCCACCGGGCTGCCCTGGCACAGCTGGGGAGGAGGCTGGAGACATTACTCAGCTATTAAACTGTTATTTGCAGGTGTCACCCTCAGCGGGGGCTGTGTTGATAGAAGGCGGAAATGCCCTCAAGGTTCACAGCTATACACACACGCACATATCCTTCAGACAGGGGTGTTTGAGGTCTCAGTTCATGGTTGTGGCTCCCCAGCTTGATGGGGCATAACAATGGCCAGTGGGGGAGCAGAAAGGTGAGCCAGATCGGGCTAGGAGGGGGCAGTGGGACACCACAGGACAGCAGACCTGGCCCAGCGGGGAGACAGCCTGCCACTCCATTTCACCCATGATGAATCACCCTGGTTTCTTCTCTCTTTGCCTTGTTTCTGTCGGGAAGTCCAGGCTTCACTTCGTCACAATATTTATGCAGATACTAATGTTGCATGTTTGCAGTAAAGAATTTATAGTGTTAGTCACCTTGGAAAGTGAGTCAGTTGTGACAGATCCCTGTAGAAGAGACAGTTTAAACCATTCAGGCCTCTGTATGACAAAGTATGCTGAGAGCCCATTCAGGTAATAGTCAACCTGTATAACGCCTACAGTACTAACCTCAGAGAGCCGGAGGAGTGTGGAGTGTCACCAGACCCTTTCAGACCTTTTCAGCTAGACGTCCAAAAAAGGTGTGACTCATGACGCCGTGTCTAAGAACATGACTGCAAAAATGACTCATTTCTATTCTATTTGCATCTCAAAAACGGTCTGTAAACCTGACAGTAATGAACTGTTCCACTGCCTCAGTTCATCAAAGATGTATTTGTTCTTGTTTTGTAATGATTTGTTCAATAATAGTTTGTGGTATTTACGCCAACAACACTGGTGGGCAAGGCACAACATAGGTGGTAAGTAACTCATGTTGTTGTTTGTGCACTCCATTATACTCCAGCTGTGTTATCTGATGGTTTAGGAAGCAGGTTCATTCATTACCTGCTTCATTAGTTCTGTCCCTCAAGATATGGCACCTTTCTGTTATGCTCTTTTGTTCCCCCATCACCACGTTGACCACAAAATGCCAGACAGGCAGTTTTCTCTGTCCCTCAGGGGCTTCACCTATCAATAGGGAAACACCATCCACAGGGGAGAACGAGCTGGATTTGTCATTTCATTATATAGATTTTGTATTACAAAATCACAGTTTCATTACAAATCTCTTGGGAAAAGGTGGGGTCCAGCTCATCTCCTCTCATACAGTTTATAAAACAAGAAACTGGTCGTCTGTTCACACCCAGCCAGTGTGAACAACTGTTTTTTTCCCTCTGTCATAAAAAGTAAACACAATAAATTATACTTTAGTTATTCAACAATTCCTTGTATTTCCAGTTATGCCTTGAAGATGGGTTTAGATGGCTGACATGTTGCCTTTGATTGTGTTGGCCACCCATTGCTCTTTGAATTGGTTCCCTCTAATTTAAACATCTTGCTTGTTGAATGTTTTGTTCAGAGTGCCAAAGATGTGAGGTTGCTCCCTCAAGAGTAGCATAATTTACCAGACTTGGGGAAGATGCTCATAAATGTGGAAGCAGCCGCACAAACAAACATCATCTGAGATGTCGGAGGGGTCCTTATGATGTCGGTCCAGGGCCGCTGGACTGAGGCCTGATCGCTGTCGCTGTGGGCCCGATGCTGAGGCCTAATTATGCTTTTGGCACAGCAGTTTGACTCTATCGCAGAGCCACACATGAACATGCACACTTCTGCTTCTTCCTGTTCCTAAAGCAGTAGCTGTGTGTTTACAGTATCCACCTTGATGGTCAGGACTTCATTAAATAAAGATTTATGAAGTCAAGTGAAACCAAATTAGTGGAACACATTAACGACTCCCCTTATTGCCTCAGCGTTTTATTGAAAATCCAATTAGTACCAAGACGAGGTGTGTGACACATGTGCAGACCACTGACCTGTTTTTTTGTCTGCCTCTTTCCACACCATATGATATCACTCTGATTACATGAGCAGAGACGATGTATCTGTCATTTGATTCCCCTGATGGGACGTGATGAGCATGAATCCAGGGCAGGACAGGATGTGATGGGACATATTCCACGTGACAGGACTGGCAGGTTTGTATCAGCCATGTAAGTGGATGTGAGGTCAGGGTGGCAAATGACCTGATGGGGAAGAGGTGATACAAAGGCTAATTTTTATCTTGAATTACTACAGACCAACACTTTTGTACACTAATAACATCCTCTTAAGAATTGCATATGAAGTGAGCAAAGATTTTGTAGATTTTGAATGTCTGTGAATAGAAAACACAACGACAAGAGCTTCCTGAAACTGCCGCGAGTATCTTTTCGTCTTTTCTATCTGCACTTACTCATACTGACTCCAGCTCAGGATCAGAAACCAAAGCCGCTGTTGATTGAAACGTGGCGATGCTATAAGCTGCGGCTCCTCTTCCTCCCACCCTCGTTCCCACTTGTCTTGGCACAGCTCCTGCACATTATTCCTGCAGTTCTTGCAAGCCTCCTGGCTTCCGTCTAGTTGTGCCGCACACTGTAGCTTCTCAAATGCAGGGGCTTTTTTAGCATTTTGTACGAAATGAAATGTTGTTGTTTATCTCCTGGTCTAATGAGACACGAGGAGGTGTGGGATGGCTGCTTATCTTCAGTGTCAGAAGCAGCAATCAGCGTGAGAATTTTGCACATGTACCCCATGCCCTCTGTGCATTCACGTCTTTGTACGTAGCTAATCACTCAGTGCACTCACTGTTTGATTTGCTCTGCTCTGACTGATACAGACTTCATTTCAAGGACTCAGCAAGATACAATACTTAGTAATTAAGCTCCATCGTGCTTCTCTATCTGAAACTATTGACTCTCCTACCAAGTAATGTTTAAGCAAGTCAGCAGGTCCTGAATAATGATTCAGAAACATTCACACCTGGTTATCCTGCTGCCAATATACAGTTTTTTTTTGTTTTTTTTAATCCTTCCTAACAATGATGTTCACAGTTATCTGTAAGAGTTATGTTGTCAGTGCTCCTCTCTTCATATCCGGTGTCAGTCACCTCTTTATCCATTCCATACGAAGCAGCAGAGAGCCTGTGGGTCTGGACAGAGACTGCAGAGACAGTGTGTGAGAGGAAGATAGACAATATGTGCTGAGGTGTATGTATAGCATGAGGCCTGGGGTTGCTTTGATGTGTGCATGTATCCCCGGGGATGAAATGGGTCGGTGCAGATACGGCTTGTCGCCACACACACACACACACACACAAATACATATGCAAACAAGCTGTGTTGTGTAGCAGCTGGGTGGCCTAGAAACAAAACAGACGCACAGTCTTTTGACCACATGGCACAAGTGCCCTTTAGCAAGACACTTAATCCCAGTAAGTGACCTCTGACCTTTCTTCAAATGAGGAACTGCCCTGTGGGGGCAGTACAGTATCATGTTGTATTACATAACAAACATACAGTGACACATTTTCTGTTCTTCCTATGCATCTCACAACTTGAATCACCACCCAGCCCTTCTGGGGGGTGGTGTTATAAAAAACACAAGCAAGACGTAGCCTGTCATATTAGAGCAGCCAGCAGCAAATTGCACATCTAGGCTAATAAAAGCGACAGGGAAATTGCTGCCAGCAGATTTCCTCCAAATCTCCCCAGTAATTCCCCATGAGCCCTGGCATTACTGCCTCACTACCCAGCCTCAGATTAACCCCCAGTCCCCCCCACCCCA
>OMNW01009554.1:100097-112958 GCA_900303245.1 Selene dorsalis
ACAGCCAAGCAGCTCAGGGCGTCACCATACCGGTTTAGCCTCTTGATTTCAGTGCTTGTACATTGTCCTTTTAATATCTTCAAAGGTACCTCCTATCTTTAATCCTGTTTACGAGCTAGTAGCATTGCAAGGCCGCAGTCCAGGGACAGTGCCTCAGCATGATGGGTGATGTGGGATTTACACTGCACTTGATACTAAACAATATTCAGGGTTAATTATTAAATCTGCTAAAGACCACATGGTCCCTTTACATATTTTGGGATTTTCTTTTTTTGTTGTTGTGTGATTTATTTAGGATTCTGTAATATTGGACAGACAAAACAAGCAATATGAAGTCATCTGATTCTACTACATGATTTATCACAAATGGAATCTACAAATTAATTAATGAAGATCGTGATTTGTTGGTGCCCTAAATGCAGCCAGCCCCTGAAGCTGTGACTCAAGAGTTGACTCATAATCCCAGTGTTTCGCTCCATTCCTGAAAATCCCCTCAGTAAAGCCACCGGAGCAGCTGAACCCACTTAGTTTCCTCCTGTGCTCTGACTCCACCTCATCTCTGTCTCCACTCTTCTGACATCCGGGTCGATCGGTCTTGCTGCGCTTCACCTCTGTAAACGTTTGACCTGGACTTGGCGTCCTGCAGTGCACTGAGCCAATCGGCATTCACAGCAACATTTTGTCCATCTGCACTGATTCCAAACAAGCTCCCCGATATCCCAGGTTGCAGTGCAGGGAAAGACTCAGTGGGACTCTGTACCTCAGTGTTACAACACAGCATCTGATATTAGAGATTCTGTATTAGGCAGGTTTAGGAAGTCTAATCTGTGTTTTATGGATTCTCTTTCTTCTCTCACTCTGACTGTTTCTCTCTATCTATTGATTTATTTCTTTAGCTCACTCTCTCTCACTCTCTCTTTTCCTCTAACCGTCCTTCTTGTACCTCTCTTTTTGAAAAACATTACGGTGAGGATGAAAAGCTTCTTTTCATCCACACTGGCTCCAGTGATGGACTGTCAGTCACTCAGTCAAACAAACCAAACAGTATTGGATGTTTGGGAAAGCAGCAGCGTCACATGCCATCGTGGCTGCAGACTGTGTCATGTTTAATCTCCTGCTCTCTGCTTTTCTTACTTCTGACTATACTTTCTCTCAAAGTTTTGATTTATATCACCCCTGAGTCAATTTGTCTAAGTGATGTGAGTGAGGTGTGCCAGTGGCACTAACAGCAGGGCTATAAAGTAAATACCCCTGCAGCGTCAGGCAGACAGAAGGGCCTCACTCCCCTGCAAGGGCCCGTTTCAGCATTTCTAAACAATACTAAAAAATCCAGGTTTAAAATAAAACCTGTGAAAATGATCATGTGATACCTCCAATAGCACAAATTTAAAGAACATAAAATATATTTCATTATTTTGCATATTCATGTTTCATATTCCCTTTATCTATTTTTATAGCCATCTATTCAATCATGCTTTAACTGTCTAACACTTAAAAGATAAAACAATAACAAGAGCATGTACTGCCAAGTTTCCTAAAAGTTATTATTTATAGCTTGCCAACAGCTGAGCAAGATGTTATTCCTTTAATATTAGACTTGTGATCCAGATAAATAACGTGAGCCCCAGGTGATGGATACAGGTCCATATAATTTGTGTATACTTGTATATATTTAAGCAGCTGTAGGTCCTAAAGAGAAATATATAGAGTGGCACATCTGAAAGCAGTCCTATAGACAAGGCAAGGTCCTCAGGTCATCGGGAATTGAACTACTGTGACATCGGTGAAATATCAAGTTGTTTACCTGCAGAGAGAGAAGGTGAGAAAAGGACTGGCAACAGGCAAGATTGACTGAGAGACTGAAAGCGAAGAGAAGGAGGGGGGAGTAGGTAGTGTAATTTGATCGGTGTATGCTGGGAACTCATCAGTATGCTGCTCATGTACACCCCCAACCCCTCCTGTGCCACACACACACACACACACACAAACACAGACACAGACACAGACACACACACAAGCACACAAGTTGCACAAGGATGGCCGTCAGGATAGACAAATAACAGAGTAATGTAATCATGTAAGCGCTCCATCACTCTCATCATCCCACAGATTCACCTTTCCCAGTTCATACACACACACACACACACACACACACACACACACTCTTTTGTCATAACACTGACTTCAGTTATTCTGGGTTCTCCTGGGTTCTCATAGAAATTATAGTTAAAATCTGTTAATATTTCACAGACTAGGGCATCCAGAATACTAGATAGAGCTGAGTTTGAGATATTGTTCTTGTGTTTTCACAGACTTGTACTTGTACTTATACTTATTCTTCTTCACTCCTGTTGCTTTTCCCTCAGTGCCTTATCAGAAACTGATTTAACGAGCCTGAACAGCAATATCTGATATGTGTATTATTTACGATATTATTGGAAATCATGCTCATGCATTATTGGACATATTTTGTGGATTATCGCTGAGCACCGATCACTCTGCGGATTTGGGAGCACCACTTAAGTCTCTACAGTGGAGAAGCTACTAGTCTAACATTGGATGAAGTGAATAAGCCCAAAAGCTTCTAATGTGCCTGCTGGTTTACAGATTATAAAAGATATTTGTCAGTCTGTTTTGCTGGTGAAACGCTGTGGCTGCAAACAGTGATAAAGGGTTTTTGGTGACGTGTGGGTTAGGAGAACATGACTCTGTTGTGTTGTTTTTTGTTTTTTTGCGTTTGTTTTTTCAGGTGTTGTTTTCTTCTTATAGTTGACCACATCTGCATCACATCTTTATTATTCTTTATGATGATTAAATATGCTTCTAATATCTCATAACAGTACTGGAGGTGAAGGTCAGTGGAAGTCAGTGGCTGTGGATTATTCCACTGTGTCAGATCACATATGTTTCAAAATATACATATGTGCACAGATTTGCATTTTTGTGCTATTTCCAGCATGAAAAGAAATGTGGATGCGTACCAGCTTTAAGTCCCCCACTGTTGCATTCAGGGAACAGTGCATGATTGACAGATCAGCGCTTGCGCTCTTAAATTTATGCACACACCATGATATCCCCCCTTTTTAATGTTTTCCAGCATAAGGTCATAATTTATCTTGCCTCCAGTTACTTCCTCTTCTGCCTCCCTCCCACCTCCTAATAGCATTGCTTGTAATTTATTGTATTGTTTTTAATTAAATGGATGGCAAGGGGGTTTAAGTGCCCAGCAGTTCCAAGACGTGCCATTTCTTATCTAAATTCTTAATTCAGCGCACACCTACTGTAAAGCAGGACAATAAAGCTGAATAGGTCCCAAACTGCACGGCTGCGTGTTAGAGGGATTGAACAGTTAGACAAATGTCACCTTTAGAAGAGAGGAGCGGGGATAATAAAGCGAGGGCTGTGTAGCAGTGAATACAAACTTCACAGACATCAGGACACCACAGATTCACAGCTCCAACAGCCCGGCTGGTGTATTCTCAGTCTGGCGTCGAGGATCAGAGAGGAGACAGCCTTGGATTACAGAGATGCTTGCCCAGATAAAAAAGAACTTTAAATTAAATGGAGTCGCAGCAGGCTCAGTGCTCGGGACTATTTCCCTCAGTCAGGACCACATCAAGCCGTGTTTCTAAGCATAATGCCTCATGAAACGAGATTACAAAAAATTAGGTCAGTTTAGCTTGTAAAATTTGTAAAAAGAAAATTGCTTGTAAAAATGCTTAACTCCACTGTCTGTGCATGTTGTTCACATCCTGTCTCTGACCTCACCGTCCACTTCCCGCAGCACGAGAGAATGGTCAGACCACCAGAGTGCTTAATAAGGAAAATATACTGCAGCAAGGAGTCGTGGGTGGGAATGAGCAAATCAATTTGATTATCCACGGCGTAAGCTGAGATGTATGTCTGAATAATCAGAGGGTGAGCTATGGACTCTCAGGGTTTATTCTGTGTGACTGGCGTTAAATGTGATTTCCCCATATATATAAGGTCATTGGAGAGTATGCCAATTGTTCATTTGTTCTAGATAGCCATTCACAAGAGTCAGATTTTATTCAGATGGCGATCTGACATTCAGCAATCACAGTCCGTCGACCTTCCTGACCTTACAACATTAAAATCCTCTATTTTGCAAATGCACCATTCAGCCAGTCTTGTCAGCACCCCCAAGGAGAATTCTTGTCGCCCTTATCGCAGCAGATATTTCCTATCATGCTGACATTTTGTCATCCCCAGGCGCTTGTGTCAATGTTATGGTAATTTATCCAGATGGACACATGGAGGGTTTTTAAACATGTTTTCTCGTCAAGGCATGTTCATCAAATGTGCATTGTTTCCGGACTCAGAGAGTGGCAGTTAGCCCCAAATCCCAGTACACCCCTTTTGAACATGTGAACATGAATTTATTACTACCATATGTCCATGCAAATTGGAAGGACAGCAGCATAGGTAGTACAAATCACTCCAATTATCCTGCCTATGCACCAGAACGCCACACACTCGCTGACACACAAGCAGAGATCTCATACTGTGTTCCTTTTTTTTTTTTCCTCTTAACATGACAGACAGGGTGAAAGCAGCAGGACGCTGTGTAGATGATGTCTGGTCTCACCAGAGCTCTAACCTTTCCCTCGGCATCCTTCCTGCAGAGTGTCTCTTTCCTTGCGGCCCTTCTGTCACACAGTCCTATTGTTGGTCCCTGTCCTGATTCGGCACTCATTATAGAAACCTGTTTATATACAAAGCTCTCCCAAGACGTGCTGCCAGGCACAGGAGAGAGAGAAGGGAGAAAGGTGAGGTGGAAGACAAAGACGAGGATGAGATGAATAGGATGAATGTAGACAATGAAACAATGAAAACAGAGATTCAACGCAAAAGAGGATAGTGTTAATAATATAATAAGAGTGGCAGTAAATGCTGATTTCAAATTGAGGGGAAATGATCAGAGAACGTAACATAACTTTGTAAATCAACTCAACTCCTGAGGAAATCTGTTTTTTTTTCCCTTTAAGCTGTTAATTGTCTGTACCTTTGTCACTCCAGCTTCTGTAGACATAAGGAAATGATTAGAGCAGCACTAATCAATAATGAATATGTTCATTTGCAGCTACCCGCTTATGTTAAAATCTGCATGAAACCATTAAAAAAATCTACTGGAAATCCCACTATAAATTCTGATTTGAGGGGCCTGAGGGAAAAACAGATTTTCTAGCTTTCCCACATGTCTGGAACAGGCGATGTAATGCATCTCGCCTCCACACGTATTTTTCAGACATTTCAGTACATGTATTCCCGACCGCTGGAGTGACACAGGCCCACCGTGTAAACCCGTTTCCCGACTTTATCCCGCTGTCTCTGGAGAAATGTGATGCAATGATTCCCAAACCCAATAACACCCCCTCCCCTCCCTGGCTCCTTCTGCGGCTAGATTTGAGGTGATAAGTTACAGCAGCTTTCCCCCCCTTGCTTCTTCAAACCTGTTCCACTCATTCACTTCACATTGCTACCTCGGTTAAGTTGCTTCCCGGCCTTCCTTGTTCATTCAGCTCACGTGCGCTGCAGATATCCAACACGGTGTCTCCTGAAACGCTGGGAAAGCACCTACAGTCCCAACCACTCTGCTGTGTCCTGTTTTCATTACACAGACTCCCCAGGAGAGGGTATGGATATAGAAGCACACTCTTTCTCTCCACTCACTACTCTTTCCCTGTCTCTCCGTCTCCATCTCTCTTGCTCACTGAGCACCATAAGCTGTCTTGATCTTTGCTGGTGAGTTTGCTTCACTAGACCATTTTAGAAACTAGATTCTTCTCACTGATGGCTTAAAAGATGAAGGGAAGTGTGCTGCAATAAGGTAGAGCCGATCGATGCTTTGGTCACCCCTGAACATCTGAACATGAGTAGAAGGCGTGATGGCCAAAATGTTAAATGCTTGCACACTTTATGGCTGAAAGTATGGGGACATCTCCAAAGTTCAACAATCACATGTGGGTGTAATGTGCAGTGGTCACTTTGTCAGATTAAACGACGATTCGGTTGTGACTTGGCCCAGAGACTGAGCTGATTATGCGTGAGGGTGCAGAGACATACTTCCAGGATCACCAGGCAATCTCACAGCCTGTCATAGATACGGTTAAACCGAATGAGCAGCGGCTTGGGCTAGCTTTCCATCTGGGCCTTCTGATCACAGTCGGTACTCCACCATGACACATTGTACTGGATAACCCAACAAATCGTTCCAGACACCCCATGTCTGTTAGAACAGGCCATCTCCACAGTGATATCGCATAGCCTGATCCAGGCATTTGACCAGCTTGGTATCCAGATCGTCTGCCTCTGCAGCAGCTAAAATGTTGAGAGAAGATGAAAGTTTTAGGTTCATGTGCGTGACTTTTTTCACTGGGAGTACTATTAACCTGTTTTAGCATGTGTTGGTGTGAGTAACACAACTCTACCCTGCTGTAATTTGTCACGAATGAGCCAGACCGGGGATAGAAATAGCATTTGATAGATTCGGCAGCTCCTGAAAGTCAGCCATGCAAGTACCATGAGTCATAACATCTCATCATTAACAAGCAAATTCAAGTGTACATAGGCAAGGCTGGATGGAGGCTGAGACTTTTGAGCAGACAGGAGTAGACAGGACTCGATTTGGTTCACAGTCATGCAGAACAATAGAGGAACACACGAAGGCCTGTGCTGTCTGGAGGTGGAGAATAGTTCAGATCCTCTAGACACTGTTTAAGAAGGAATTCATTTAAAGCATTTCTAAAGTAGGCCCACGCTGAGCATCTAACCACAGGGAGCCTCAGTTAGGAAATGGGACTGTTGGGGGTCTGGACACGCTTCAGAGGTGACCCAGTACGGTCGCAAGGAACCTGCTATTTTATGCAATCAGTCTCTTTCATTCTCACATTGTGTATCTGTCTATTACACCCCCCTCCCTACCACATCTTGTATTTTCCCCAGCTCACCGGCCCTCCATCAGTAGCTAAACTACATGGTGCCGCTTAGGGATTCTCTAGACGTCTTCTTCGTTCTAGGCTAAGCCCGACAGGAGTTCCTGCTCTGCCTGCATAGCCCTGCACCAAAGCCCAGTGAGCGTTCAGTTCCTGTTGGTATCCAATCCCCGTCTTCTTCTCACTATGAGGGAAGATTTTTCTTCTTCTGTTCTTTTTTTTTTTTTTTTTTTTTGTAATTCTCAGCTAACAGCAGCATCAGCATTTCAAAGTAAGAATGAGGTTCAGGAAGAAAACAGGGATTTCAAAGAAAGTTTTTACTTTACTTAACTCTTTCTACTGTAACTCTATAAGTGACAGGTTCCCTTGAAAAGTCCAGAGATGTTTTTCATGTGAGTCAGCAGCAAGATGGGAGAACATAACAGCAACTAGTGAAGCCTGAATCAGCACAACACTTAACAATGCCTCATGAAACCATTAGCGAAAGTATCATCTGCTTCAAAGCCGACATGTCAATTTCTGATTCTGATTCATCTGATTCTTTTCTAATTGTGGTATTACCTTTTTTCCTCCATTCACTGTGGCACTTACCCTTTAAGTGTTTCGTTAATGTCTAATGAGCTTTTCATTTGGAGAATTCATCAGTGACTACTCTGTGCGAGATTATAAGCAACATGAGGTTTAACGTCGATGATGATTCTTTCTTTGGATTGGCCAGTAATAACAGGAGATGCTTTTGTGCTAAGGAACATTGTATTATGAGACCATCAATGCAACGAGTGGGTGTTGATCTTTGCAAATGTCATGCTCTGTTCCACAAGGCTCGAATTGGACTTGTTATTCACCCAACCCCCAGCCTGTTTGTTTCCCACTACATTTTAATATTCCACAGTACTACCATATTTAATTTCCAGGCACAGCTTGTCCCCAGCAAAAGAAACACAGAGCAGAGAAAATTGTAATTTGACAACACATCATTGAGCATTTCCTGTTATTATTACCACATGTTAACATGCTTATACCAATCAGAAAACAGTTTAAACATTGTATTTTGTCTCTTGATATATGCTTTACCTGCATTAATTAAGGGGAATGGTGGCAACAGTTTGCCTGCTTAGTGATAATGAGGTGCAGTGCCAAGTATGAATAAGAGGAGATTGACCATACGCAAGGGGAACGCAGCTAAATGAATACTGAGCACAGCACAGTCAATGGCGGCCTTAAAATGCATGATTGGAGAGGCATGGGCTGTAATGAAACAAAGTGAATGCTGAACAGAGAGACAATTAAACAGCCACATCTGGCAACGCAATGTGAGTGGGTGCGCAGCCACTGCAATTATAGGGCTCCATCTATGGTGTAACCCTTCACTTCCTGGATGTTGTACTGGAGCTGATAAAGGAGGTTGAGGTTCAGTCCCACTGTAAAATATTTTCAGAAACTGATTCATGCCTCCCAGACGCCCTGTCGAATCTGGGAAACCCCTTCTAACCTTTGACAATCAGACTATCTCACTGATTCAATTCCTGGGCTGTTTCTCAGTCCAGATCAGTCGCTGGCTATCCTGCTGATCACAAGCCATGGGCCAATCTTCAACTCCTTTCATGTCGAGCCCAGGCTCTTGCATTAAAGGAAGGACTAATTATAGAGCAGAGGGAATATCATCTTGTCTGGAGGGAGGAAGAAAAGTGACACAAATGTCATTCTGACATTTTATGAAGAGGTTTTAGCTGTGCTTGAAAATTAATGGCCATTTATGTTGTCCAGAGCAGAAAGGCCCAAGCTTCTTATGGTTAAAGAATTTATTTTGACTTTCTACCTTGATAAATTGAAATGCAAGAAAAAAAAAAGATGGCCTCAGTGTTGTTTCACATAGAGTCAGTGGTGAGGCTGGCGTATGATTCACATGCTCATCAAATCATTGAGTGACCCCTCGTTCTGCGTAAAGAAGCTTATGTGTGTGTCATAGCTCTTCACTTATTAATTCAAATTTTTATGTTAATGAGTTGCTCGGAGGAAGGAGATTGAAGGTGGTACCGTAGATGTGTTTTAATAATAAATCATGCATATATAACGTGACTGCTGTTGTTAACGCAGCTTCTTCTTTTTAGTTGTCTCAGCACAAGGTTTATGGAGTAGCTGTTGCGGAGCTTCTGATCATATGACACAGTCTTCGTCAACAGATGGTGTGTGTCCAGTTATCATAAAATTATACACAGCTACTAAATGGACCTTTTTGCCAACTGCTGTTTCCATATTCATGGGTAAACCTTTAATCATAGCAGTGGTTTTACTTTTTGTTTTGTTTTTTTTAAATGTATTTCTCCTAAACAATCTTCCAGGCAGCCGCTGGCCTCTATTAACATTAATATGGTATAAAAGACTCTTTCTCAGAGAAGTCAGACTTGCTTGCAGATTGCCAGTAATTTGTAAAGTGTGCTGTTCTTGTGCAGCATTATTTGTCTTTAATTGCCAGCTCCTAAATTGCTTCCCGTCTCACCCAAAACATTAAACAGAAAGTTATATGTGTCCTCATTGTTAAGATTGCAATGCTCTTTCCAAAAAAAATCCTCTGAAACTCTTAGTTTCTTCACTCTCTGAAGTATTATTCCCACTAGCTCCAGGGCTTAATTTATTCAAGGCTGTTAATAGCAAAAAAAAAAGAGAGAGAGAGAGAGGCTTTCCTACTTGAGTTGGATTGTTTGGATTTGAATGGAAAACGCTGCTAGATTAACTTGACATGGATGGTGCATACAGTGCGTGCAGATGTACTGATCTGTAATCTATGTAATCTTCTGAGCACAAGGACGAAACGATGCTCTGTTCACTTGGTGGGAAGTCTTTCAATCCTCCATGAAAAACTGTTGTTCTGTTTAGCTCTCCTCACTTACATATCCGCTGACACACACACGTGCCCCCTTTCTCTCCTGCCATACCTCTGTCAGTTGCACACACAGATGCGGAAATGCACGCGTGCCTGCTCTCTCTGTCTGACTCGGTCTCTTTCCCTGCTTCCTCGGTGTTGTTTCATGGTTTTCTGGCTTCCAGTCTGTCTGCTTAGCCACGGGAGTCTTTGCTGACGTCTCCGTCCTGCAACCACACTGACTGAGAGAGATGCTCTAGAGGCGCAGGGAGATAAGAGAGAGGAGACAATCGCATTAAGACTCACTTTGCCCCCCTGACCAAGACCAGAGATTAGGATTTAAATGTTAGAATCTTTTTTTTGCTTAAATCCCTACATGGCTGTTTGTGCATTTCCCAAACTGAGCACACAACCTCTGCCTGTGCAGTCTTTGCTGCTCACTGTAAAGCCGGCACAAATTAACACGGCATCATTAAGGGAATAACACACAGCCATATGCACGAAGAGCCCCTTGGAATAAGTCTTGGAGAGTGACACCGCGGCTGTTGCCAGCACAGCAGTAGAGCTGTAAGTGCTACAGCGCAACATGCTGTTCAGATCCATGGGTGAAGCCTCTTGACATCAAAGGTGGCACACAAAAGGATCCGTGTTTCCTTTTACTTCTTGTCCGCACCTGTCAAAATGGGTCGTTTTTGGTTTTTTTTGTTTTGTTTTTTTCTTGTTGTTGTTGTTTTTTTATGTGCTCCTCCTGCACACCAGCCCTCCTGCTCTGTAGCACCACAGAGACCCCTGGTGGAATTGGTCAGCATAGCATTATGTGTGTGAGTGTGTGCATGTGGGGTCCAGGACGTATCTCAGCATCCGCAAAACACATTATCTCTGTCTCCTGTGCTAAAACACACACAATATACACTCAGATACACACATACACACACAGCTCTTATCTCTCAGCTGTGGACAATACTTGTGTTGGGCCGTGAGACAAAATGCTAAACTGTCCTCCAACTTGGGGCCTTTTTTTGCATCTCCAATCCAGATTTTGTCTGTTGACGCTTTAGCTATCATCTGAGCTCACTAGACTGCACTAGAGGGCCAAATTAGAGCAGGCCTTGGTAAAATAAAATCCCTATTATCTTTGAACTAGCAAGTACCCAATTATACGCCATGGTTATCTCCTATCTCACAGACTTCTGAGTCCTTGCCACAGGGCCAATGAGCAAGGAGTGCTAATGAAGAGATGCTGAATTACCTTCCTGCCTTCCTGGACACACAACTGGTGGAGCCTCCTTGATCATCTGCGTCTTTTTATGGATCAGAGTCATTCCCCAGCTTTGATGATGTGTCTCTTTTTTCCCCCGCCGTTGAGCCTGTCACAGCACAGGCCACACACTCGTGGGTTTACCACAGGCTGCAGGATGTGTGTGATAAGTGCGAAAGAAGAATGAGACGTCTCTAATCCCAGGCAGTGAGAGGAAAACGAGCTGGAAAAGGGTTTATCTGTTTCCAGTCATATAGGATGTGCGTTCAGAAAGAGCCGAGCAGACGTTACTACTGATCTGAGGGTTAGAGGGTTTGTCTCCTCATAGCCTGTGTGTTTTCTGTGCACCTTCTAATCTCCGATCATCTCAGAAGGACTATCTGGAACGAACATGTTGATATCTTCCGTTTCTCTTCCTTTTTTTTCGACCTTTTACCAGTCGTGCATTTGATAACTTGAATTTAAGCAGATTCCAGTGCTCCTACTTCAGCTAAAACTGAAGTACCTACTTCAGGTATTACAGCCGTGCTAATGCATTTCAAATGAATAAACATTGGACATGTTAGCTGTTTCAGATATTACATGTATAATTCACTGTATCATTCCTTATAAATGGTTTTCAGTACTTCCTCTCAGTGTATGCCGAAGAATGGTGCTATTGCTCTAACTTTTAAATCTGCACTTACCTTTGTTATTTCAATAACAGTTGTTAAAAGTGTATAACACAGCAAAGCTTGCTCTCTGACAGACCTACAAAGAGTGTTCGCCCAACTCTACACTTCCACTCAGAGGAACTATTGCTTTTGGAGCAATGGAGCATTTTTTTCTTCTTCTCTTATTTCCTCGGTTTTACATCATGCATGTCATCACTGTTGTTTTCAGTTGGCAGCTGCTTTCAACAAAAACAGCTCTAAGCTCTGATGAATGGACTGTGCTACCTGCCCAGCTCGGTGACAAGCAGTCAAAGTTAGCACCTAACAAGGGAACAGGAGCTTTACTCAAACTAAAGAACCAGATATTTAACTGAGGAGCTGGAGACCAAAACAGAGCAAACAGGAGAGTGAACACAACAACAAGTGTTTGCTAATGTTGCTGTTTGGAAACACATTCAATGATGACCAAAAAATATTTTATCTCCATATTTCTAATGGGGGTTTGTTTGCAAAATCTCCAAACCTGCTTCTGTTTGAGCTTTTGAAGAGATGAGTAAATCCAGGTGCAGTCAAGCCACCACAAAGCAGTATTAACTTCTGCTTCTGCTCAACATATGACCACCTTGTATCATCACGTTGAACACTACAGGATACCAATAACATCTGTGCAGTTTGTGGAATGAAAGTTGATGTGATCATTGAGTTTTCCATCAGCTGTGTGAATTCATGCAAATCGCTGTCCTTAAAAACTTTACCGTACTTTCGTTCTTCAAATTTTCTAAAGTCTACTTCCTGCAAAACACGGCGATTGAAGTTTAAAACGCAGGGTCTGACAGAGGCTGTTGAAGAAAGTGGGAACTTTTATGAAGGCACAGCAGTGTTGCAAAGTTGCCGTGTAAGGGGGTTCAAGAGAGTGTTTAAAAGTTTAAGAGGCTGTCAGGGAATTTAAGAAAGGGTCTGGGGTGGTTTAAAATGGCATCTCTTGAGATTGAGAGACAGTTTAGGAATTGATGGAATCGAGGAGGCTTTCATGGAGTTTTTTGGCGGGGTGGGGGAGAAGGAGTTTAATAACAGGAGGTATGAGTAAGTCTGAGTGTTCAGGGCTGCTGAATCCAGATACCAGATATCCTG
>OMNW01009555.1:8955-19770 GCA_900303245.1 Selene dorsalis
TGCGAGAAAGTGCTCTGAAGAAGACTGTAGACAATGGGGTCAGTGTGAGGGCTGACAGGGTGAGTTGTGTTGGTCTGGGGCACAAGTGCAGTATGTGTTAGTGTTGCCCAGACACGTGTGTGTGTGTGTGTGTGTATGTGCAGAGGATGCTCAGTTATGAGGGGAAATGGGCAAAACTTAAGTTTTACCTCAGTAGATAAACACATGACATCAATATTGAAGGCCGCTCAGTGGAAGAGCCAAGTGGAATATAGTGTGTGGACATTAGTTCTGAACATGGGGTCTGAGGAATCTGTGCTGTATATTCTATATATTCAGATGATACTCAGGATACCTGTATACTCAGGGTGAGTGTGATTACTGCTCAATGAAAGGCCTTTGTAATTCATGAATCCCTTTTAATCTGAAAATTACACACTCAATGAATATGGGGAATTACAGTGAAAGGAATTAACACCTCAAGGCCACTTACTATCAGGTGGGTATAGCTGCAGTTACACAGAACGATGGAGATTGAAGAGATGAAGATAAACGCTTCCTCAGATCTGTCACATGACTGGAGTCCAGTGTGCAGCCTCCAGCGTTTTTTTCCCCCTCCTTTTGTTTTACATGAGAAGCTAAAGTCACGCAACACATCGCAGAGAGGAGAGGGGTGAAAACGGGTGAAGAAGCACAGAGTGTAGACAAGAGGGGGGGGGGCAGATGTAAAAGAGCAGGGGATGACTCAGAGTGCAGTAATGTGCCCATTGTGGCGCTCGGCGTGCAGCAGTTTGTGTGTTCATCGCACTTAGCACACGGAGAATGTGCAAACACTCACGGCCCAGTTTGTGTGTGTGTGTGTGTGTGTGTGTGTGAATAAAAAAAAGGATGACCTGAAGAGAACAGATTGAGTGATGTCAGAGGCAGATGCTTCAGCAGTGGCTGCACTATCACTGTGTTTTTTTTTGGTTTTTTTTACAAACAGTCATCAGTTAATTACAAAGCATTGCATCCCTCATGTTGAAACATTCCTGATACTGTAAATGACAACAATCATCAATGATAAGGAGGAACATGTAACTAGTATAAAAAACATCTAGACAGTCTTGGAAAGGTTTTTTTTTCCAGCCGGTATGTTTCCTTCTGCCTGTCATTATGTGCATTAAAAAGACAAAATCAACTTTTGAGAATTTTTTTGAGCTTAACCTAAGTAGAAAACCTGATACAAAGAACATGTGATGGAAAATGATGATGGAAATTATGACCATGAGGGACCTGCTTTCTCTTCTTCTTTTGTATCCTGTATTGCAGGTGCACCATGTGTTCCTGTGTTGCTCCACCAGCACAGTGGACATACATACAAAAAAGGACCATGTTACTAAGCTACATGCCATGACACTGAAGGCAGTGCAAAAATTCCCTGAAGTGTTTGATTTGATTTTGACGTCATTGCACTTTCCTCACAGTGTTTCTGTAACACTATGGAAACACTGATTTTCTTTTTCTTTTGTGGCTTTTTTTTTTTTTTTGGGGGAAACTGGCTGAAGATTTGTACATCATTCGGATGGAAAAACACCTAATATCCCTTGAGGACCCATGGATTTAGCAACCAGGCTGCAGTTTTTCCAAACGAGAATACACAACATTTACTAGAATGTACTGACTCCATTGCAGGCCTTTCAGTAAGCTCTGAACCTCTAGAAGATATGCTGAAGTAGTTTGCATGTACAGTATTTTGTGTATTTTTAATGCATTTGCAATTTGTTTTCAAGTATTATCTAGAACTGGGCTGATCTTGCGGTCTTAGGGTTTGGTGTGCTGTTTATACAATCACAACATCCCTTGCTCAAATCCAACGACAAAATATTTTAACTTAATAATACAAACCGAATATATAATAACAGTAAATACTGAACAGACAATAGACCGTTTATCGATTCTGTGACTGTAACTGCAACACAAATGTCCAAAAGATGATGGACCCCTGTATCAATTGTATGAACCAAACGGAGGCAGGTCTGATGAAGTATTTTGAGCATCAGTACCAGTGCTCACTTTGCTTCCATCCACCTTTATTTTCTTCTGTACTTCACTCTGCCTGTTTTCTGTTTCTCCCACTTGTCATGAATCAGTGAGTTGTTCGACTCCCACAGATAGGTCTGAATCCAAAGTTGCTATTGGCTTACCTGCCCAGAACCAAGCCAAGGAAGGGCCGAGGGGAAGAGGAGGAGGAGGAGGAGGAGGAGGAGAGTAGGGCTGAGGGAAAAGGAGCAGCCACGGACAAAGGCTGGTTCAGAACAGCAGTGCATGTCTCCTTTATCCCTACTCCCCACTCTCATGCCTGGTCATGGGTCTCATGTTACATCTTCGTCCTCCTTGATGCTTGGAACAGAATGAGATGCTTTGTCCCTGTGCTTCTGCTTGAGACTAAGCTCTTTCCACTTACTGACACACACAGACACGCAAATCTTTAATTTAACCACTATACAGGGCCTCTTTACATCCGCCTTTCCCTTGAACTTTGTCCATTTCAGTTGACTTCATAGTTTCACTCTCTCTGTCATACTCTCTAAACTCTTTGTGACACGTGATTTTGTCTTTGCTTAACTCTTGCTTACGTATGCATGTTTGTATGTTGTGTATAGAACTGGTATGTGAAACTAGAAGTTCAGGACGTTAAACCTGATTATGTCTGCTTTCCAGGATGACACACACAAACACACACACACACACACACACACACACACACACACACACACACACACACACACCCTACAGAGAGAAGGGCAAAATATATAGTACAGTACTGTACAGTACTGTTTTGCCAGTTAAGTCTATCAGAAAAGGACCTATATCTTTAAATAGCAGCCTGTCCAACATGAAGACTGATGTAATATGCAGTGCACATGACATATTCTTGTTTGTGAGCAAAAAATACCTACAAGCATCATTTCATTGTTTTATTTTCTTTTCTTTTTCCACATAATTGATGGTTTACTTGGCAATTTCTTCTCTTCATATTTAGTGAGCTCGCCGTGGTCCAGCAATTTGTAAAAAAAAAAAGAAGAAATGTATAAAGCCACTAGTTTTTCTCTGAGAACACCCAACTCTCTGCTTCACCTGTGAAACAGATTTCCCATTGGGTTACACTTTAAAACCTCCCTGCCATGTCTCACACCCAGCGTCAGTATTAGTGCTTCAACAGGAAATATTGTGTCCAGGAAGAAAGAAGATTTTTGCATTTGGCCTTTAACGTCTCCTTGTGAAAAAGCTGATTGTGCTAAATGGATTCTCATTATTTCCACTGATAAACTACATCCTGCTGCACAAGTGCACTTCTCTGTTTGAACCTCTTCCAACAAGTGTATGTCGTCACACAAGTGTTGTTTCTACTCTGTGGCTATTTGTGGGTGTGTGTGAGAAAGTGTGAGAAAGTGTGTGTTTCTATCAGTGTTGTGGAGAGTTGACAACAATGAACAGACAAATGCTCCCAACAGAACGAGGAAGGCTCGGGACCTGCACCTCTGATCACAGGTGTGTTTGTGCTGGAGCATGACGTTGCTGCATGTGAAAACGCCCACTCACTGATGAACTATCGAGTGGTGAACGGGGTTGTAGGATGTGTGACATGGTAAACTGCGGCACGTCACGCAGCTTTTCAGTTGTTGTTCCTTGTGTACACTTCCTTTGTTCATTCATCTTCATTTTATTTCCCCTCTTTGTGTCCGTAATGGCTGGTAGTTGGCTGACGTCATGGGTTTTTACTTAATTCTCTTGGCCTCGTGGCTCAGTCCTGTCACTCTCTCCTGTGACGCATGACGTGGGCATTTCGAAGATAACAGCAAAGCGTTCACTTATTTGTTTTCTTAAAAACCAGCATGGTTTGCTGCGCACACACTCTTCAGGTGAGGGAGGCCATAGGAAGGGCAGGAATGGCTGTCATTTTCTGTGGTATGGCCCATCGGCGTGTGACCTCACTGTGGCTAAAAATAGGCCGCCGGGCCGGTAACACGTTTGTTCCGTCGCTAACACTGTCAGCACAAAAGGAAAAATTCCTGCGTTGCGCCAAGTTGTTGTCAGGAGCTAATGGGGGCAAATCATTGACGTCTTTACATGCCCGTTACCACAGCAACCCCTTATTAAACCCCTCATCACTTTTCAGAAAGGTGGGATGGTTCGCTCTGAGTCCCGTGCCTGTCATGTTAACAAGGACTGGGGCAGTTGCAGTCCAACAATTATGGCTAGGAAAAGGACTCTTAAAATAATAAATGCAAATGCTAAATCAGAAACACACACACACACAAACAGAGTAAAGTGCAGGTGAATGAAAATCCCTCCATGAACCCTGAGAATGTGAGTGTGTACACGCACACACGTGAGCAGGAGGGTGTGTGATTTGTTACACAGTAAGACGTGGATGTTTAAATGTCTGTTGTTTGAAGGGATGCAGTGTGTTTCTACTTGATCAGATTCCTGTTGTGATAACCAGAGACACATCAGCGTGAGAGGACCATGTAAGGCTATGGAGGTCACCGTGTTTAGAGAGCTCGGCGTGAAGTCTCACACTCTGCAGGTCTTGTAGTTTATCCACACTGATTCTCAGTTGTTGATCATGCGTTGTCATCGCTTGGAGGGCGGCCCTGACTCTGATTCTGCAGGGCCGAGTGTTTCTGTAACGTACTGCGCTGTGTAAACACAAATCCAGCTCCTGTAGTTCTGCGACATCTCAGTCCTCCGCTGCACTATCGTAAGGTAAAGCAACACCACCAAAGGACAGTTTGAAGTGGCTAGAGAATCATTTTTATTCCTTTACACTCTTAACTACTGCTGACAATAAATCTTTCCAGAATGTGTCACTTGAGCTGTGTTGTCAGTGCCACAGTGCAATTATCCCGCCCTGCTACGTGCTACAATATGGCAACGTTTTCTTCACATGCTAATCAGAAAAATGTCATGGGATGTCTTTATGAACTGGTGGCAAGCTGTAATATCCAGCGTTATTCACGTTAATTCTATAAATATAAAATAGTAAATAGTTTCTATCAGCAAACGCTCAACACAGTGTGTGTACTTTCTGTAACTATGGCAGCTGCCTTATATTCAACATACCATTACTCATGATGTTCATACTGATGTTACCTTGCACCTTTTAAAGCAGTAGAAACCACATGCACGCAGTTGCAGTTTCCTGTCTTGCGGAGGGAACAGATAACATTAATACGTACAATACTGCGAATGCTAATCACGACACCACAAAAATAACTTTGAATAAAAGTAATATATGGTGGTCATATGGTAAATACAATGGGAGTGATGCAGCACTCAAATAATGTAGGCATGAAGCTGGAGGGCCCCGGGCCCTGAGGCAGACAGAAAATTCCTTAATGTGTATGTATGGGCCTTGTGAAGTTTCCTTTTATGTGGTGAAACACATGTCAACATGTCGATGTCAAACAAACCACCAGCATCATCCACTAATAGCTGACAGGGCTGTTGGAGTGGTTGAGTTACAGCCCAAGTATACTGTGCAATGCTTTGTGTGAATTCTTCACTTCACATGGCGGGAAAGCTGCTTTCATTTTAGCCTTTTTGCAACTGACGTGAGGTCAAATATAAGGAATAAATGTCTCCCTTTGATGCAAATAAGATCCACGAGTCTGCATGAAAGCTCTCCCACACTGTTGTAATGTATTTCACAAGAAAACAAACTAAAACTTGATCTTGCCTGCTTTTCCTATGAAGTGCACAGCTCCTGCATGTCAGATGGCACTGAGGCTGTTGATGAGTTTGTGTGTGTGTGTGCCTGAGCGTGCGTGCTTGTATGTTTGTGCAGCTTGGTGGTCGGAGGTGGCTCACGCTGAGCTGCCGGAGGGGAAGTGATGGGGAGGATGAAAAGCAGAAGCAAGTGGCTTTCTCAGCAGGACATAAAAGTCTTTGTGTTCTTCACTCATGCAGCTTCTTTACATAAAGACGGTCTATATTTAGCGCTCTACAGCCGTTTGACAAGCCCTCCAGGTTGAAATTAAACCGACTCAACTGGACATCAGCGCTGCCCCTTGTGTGCAAGAATCAGTGTTTTGAGATGCTAACCTGTTAAACTCTGTTGTTCCTTTTCTTTGCACGTGCCTTCAGTTAAACCTCTCAGGTTTTGTCCTTGAATGAAAACAAAAAAAATACAAACAAAAAAAGACGAGCTGCAACTTAACCATTACAAGAACCTAATTAGATGCCTCTGTAGGACTCAGCGCAGACATAAAGCTACAGGTTCCAGTTTTGTCAGTACTTGTTGCACACGCAGACAAAAGATCTCAGTCACTACCTCTGAGCTTGTGACCTGCATCATGTGTCCAGGGGCAGTGGTGGTCAACAAGTAAATGAAGAAACCAACAGAAATATGAGCACAGGGGAGAGGAAATGGCAGTCGGTGCTGTGGCATCAAATGTGTCTGTGTTTTGAATACAGTGTGTCTGAGCTCAAATTTCCCTCACAAAGGCCCTTTGCTCCATGACATCACACCGATATGATGAGAAAGATGTTTGTCAGTGTGTGAGAGGTCTCACTTGTGTGTTTGTTTTTGAGTTTTTTCGATCCCTTTGTGTGGAGTGTGTGTTTTTAATAACGACCGAGCGGGTAATCTGGATAAATGTGTTTGCCCTCATTGGCGTTATTGACAGTAGCAACAGCACACAGAGAGAAAGTGTCAGTTGTCGTTGTTTAGTGTGACAGCCATGTGGTGCTTACATCTCTGCTAAATTTAGACACATGAGTTGTTCACTTTTTCACTCCAATTTGGACAACCAGTGTACCAAACACTTTATCCTATTATCACTATCTCTGGTTCCTATGAGGAGAACTAGCATATTGTGCTTGGTGATAGCTCAGTGTATGTTGGCATGGCATGGCAAGAGTATGGAAATAATAAGCCATGTTGATGTATTGCTTACGATGTATTGCTTACGATGCTGTTGCAAAACCAAAGTGTGTCAAAAACCTCAGAGACTGCAAAGATTGGATTGCAGTTCTGCAATGACAGTTTCATATTTGACACTTTTTTGTTTTTGTAGGTTTAGTTTTCTGGTCTAAATGACAATTCAAATAATCCATCAGAAAACAAATCTTTAAAAAAAATCACAAGTATAGGCTGCAACTATTGGTTTAAGTATTTTTTTTAGAGTTTTGCTCAGCCTTATATCACATGTTCATGTTGTTCATTTCTCCCAAATAATGGTCCAAAAGCGGATGGTGTTTCACAGCCTTATGACAAACCATCCACATGACTGAAATGATGACTCAGAAATATCAAAATATGTGCCAATTAATTGTATTTTCATTGACTAATCACTTAATGCGTTAATTCATGCAGCTCTAAATACATCCGTATAGAAATCTATGAAGAGACACAGGAAATGGAAGTAGAACAAAATGCATTTGACTGAAAAGGTTCGGAAGGACAAAGACAGTAGTGAAGGATCCTTAAAGTTTCTTTCTCTCATTGTGCTGTGTAGGTTTCTAGGTTCCTGAGCTATTTACTCAGTCCTCCTCCATGGAAAAACATTTCATCATCTCCAGAGCAGAACACAACATTGAACCTTTGAATAAAGTAGGTTAGTGAAGTCATTAGTGAGGACGCGCTGCTGGCCGGCTGTTAACGTTGCATCAGCTGGTGAACAAGGGAGTGGACTGCGTATAGGACAAAACATGTATTTTCTTTTGTTTCTTTTCAGAGTGCCTCAGAAAAATAAGAGACAAAATAGGATAAAACAGATGATGAAGAAAGCTGGATAGTCCAGAAGAAAAGTTGAGACAATAAACACATCACCGAAGAGGAAAATAAGAGTGATGGGAAACAAGGGGAGGGGCTGGAATAAAGAAAGCCTAGTCCATAATTCATTTCACTCATAATGGCTTCATTGGCCCAAAGAGCTGCAGGAATAGTGCAGGCAATGCAGGGAAACCTAATCCCTGGTAACCCAAAGAAAGCAGCTAGAGACACAACCCTGTCTCCAGGCAAACCACACTACACTCTATACTACAGTGCATATGATAATACAGACAGTAGACGCACACACACACACATGTACACGTACACAAACAGTCTCCTGCGACCGCACTCCTAACCTCTACCCACACAGCTAGTATAAAGTGTACACGCAAACATATAGATGTGATTATGCAATTATGAGACAAAGAATGTCATTTTTCACCATGTTCACATACAGACAGAAGTAATGTGTGGCTTTTTCTGCTCTTTCCACCCTGCACTTTGACTGGAAACTGGAACAGTGGGAAAAGAAAAGAAGAGAACGGTCATTTTCTCAGAGGGAGCTGTGGTTTTGGGGGAGCTGGGATATTGTGCTTTTCAGAAGAGCTGTAAAGACGTGTGGTCTGCTCAGACGTGGCAGCTGCAGTTGTGGTCGGTGCATTGTGTGTGTGTGTGTGTGTGTGTGTGTTTTGGACAGTAGGCGCAGGATAATATGACTCGCCTTGTCTCTTGGGTAAGCGAGTGAGCAGCAACAGAAACAGTGTGGGGCTAATAGCGGAGAGGCTGGCATCAGAGAGCGTTGCAAATGATTTAAGCTGAGGGTTGTCTGTGGATTTGGGCAGAGCAGGGAGTCTCCTGTGATCTGGGCTCTGTGGGTGTTTGTAATTATAAGTGGCAGTAGTTGGTTTTATTTGTGGCAGTCCCAGGTACTGATGCATTACGTGTTATTACATGATTCATTCCTGTCAGAGGAACTGTGGGTTTTTAAGTCTGGAGATGGGAAAGTTTGGAGCCTCTTCTCATAAATGTCTTTATTGTCCAATTGACCTAAAGCTTCAAACATTTGTAGAGGTCTGTTGAGTTAAAGGTTTTGTGCAATGCCAAATTACAACAAAAGTCCTGAGGCACTTTTCAAAGAGAGCAGTCTAGACTATATGTATAATATTGATTACAGGGACTCAAGTGGCAGATATAACTAACTTCTCTTGAGAGGCAGTAACCTGGTGCAGCAAACACAAACAAAGACACAAAGAGATTTTCTCTCTTGCTTCCCACAAGTTTTATCTCACTGGCTATTGAGATAACCATCTCTGAGTTTGTCTGCCTCCACTACAGTCTAGTGGAGATAATTTGAATTTCTTTTGTGGTGCTCATAGCACTGAAAAATTTCAAGAATTCATCATTAGAGTCTCTCTCCATAAACAGTGTCCCTGCTACTCTGAATAGATCCACAGACCCAGCTCCATTGGTTTGACTGGAACTCAGACCCAAAAGGAGCAGTCGCTGAGAAAACCGTTGACAGCATGTTTTATGGATTATTCAGGCAAATGGGTTCTCGAGTGTGGAAAGACATGAAGTTGCTGAATGTTTAAAATTCTGTGATCACCGCTAATGAAGCAAAGCCAGTAGTGGGAGTTCAGCTGGAGGTGCTGCTCCCCTCACTGCCACGCATATCCAGTGCACCCTTTTAATTATGGTGGGGAAAACTATGCCGCTGCTTGCTGCACCCTCCGAAAGTTTTACATATCAACATTCACATGCAATGTATTCTTCATGAACTGGCTGACCCAAACTACTTTTCACAAAGCTGTGGTCAACCTCTGCTCTCCAGAGGCAGCAGTGCTGCTGCCTATGATGCAGGGTGAGGACCCCGCAGTCCGTCTTAATCAAAGCTCTCGTCCTCACTTTCCAATGTTGGGACATCATGGACCTCCCTCAGTGCAGACTGAAAAAAGATGATGGATCTCTTATAAATAGGGAAAAAAACTAAGTGCATGGCTAGATGTAATTTTGTAAAAAAAAAAAAAGAAGTCATAGTGAGATTCATAATGTCTTTCAGCTGATGGCTTGGGTTTTATGGCCTGCACCTTTCAGCTCACTGCCTCAGTCTCTCATCGGTGTTGTTTTCAAGCGCAGCAGACAGCAGTATACAGTGTGTACTGCTGTAAAAGCAGAATACCCTTCACGTCCAGCACCGAACAGAAGAATGATGAAGCCAGCTGGAGAACACATTTAATAAATGTCTTAGAATGTGTTTCTCAGGAGTTGGTGAAAAACAAAACAGAGCTGTAAGGACATGTGAATATTACTGGAGCTTACAAAGCTAATACAGCTGTTACTGCTCTCTTTCATCTTAATGATGGTGAGGTCAATATTGCCTCCATCCCTCAACTCCTACCTCTATTCAATTCTGTCATCTTCCTCTGTGTAGGCTATAATTTCCTTTGTCGTGTTTGGGAATCAACTTTGCATAATGGCTGTGCTAAACAAACATCATCATGTCATTTATACCTCAGTGATACACTGATTTGCTCACACACCTTTCACAAGACTTTAATTTGTATGCCACCGTGTTGCTGTAGCCGTATATTTGTTGGCTTTCTTTACTGTAGATGTATGTAATGGCTGTTAAAACCACCGTGTGCCTTTTTGTCTTGTTGTTGACTGTGTGGTCAGTAGCAGTAGCTCAGTAGTGGGGCGTGGTGGACCCACTGTGTAGCTTGGCAGCGGTACAAGCCAGGCCTGGATTTCAGATGTGGTACTGTGGAGTGCCTGTTGGGAAATGAGAGCGGGACTGTGTGTGTATGTGCGTTCAGGAGAAAAGAAGGGAAATGGGGGGAAGGGGTGTGTGTGTGTGTGTGTGTGTTGCTGTTTGTAAGGAGGGTGTGTCTCTTGGTAAGTGAGGAGGAGGTGTATGTGTGTCATTCCAAGGTGGAGACCAGGGCTGCCCTTCCTATAAGTGGCCAGATGGTGAATCTTAACTCTGACATGGGAGAAACAACAACAATAACAACAACAGCAAGGCGATGATTGTATGCATGTGTGTGTGGGGGGGGGGGGGGGATTATTTTGCC
>OMNW01009555.1:19790-61856 GCA_900303245.1 Selene dorsalis
GGGGGGGGTGGGGTATTACTTTTCTTCTGGTCTTCTGATATAGTGTGTCTCATGTTCTCACCAAAAGACAAATTAATTTTAAAGATGTATACCTGTGGTGTCCTGTGTGGTGTGGCCACTGAAGTGAACCAGACTGTATTAACTATTCAGGAGAGCAGGGTTTCCCTTCGCTCTGCTGACTTCTGACTGACACTCCCATCTCTCATATCTGTGGAGGAGCTTCATGGAAACACCTGTGTGTGTTTGTGTGTGGGGGTTGGTGTGTGTTTGTGTGTACTTGTGTATGATTGATAAGAAGATAGGATAAAGTTTCTGTTTTTGTCTCGCTCTCCTCATTGACCAAGTTGCTAGATTAGTGGAATTCAGCCAGTGTGTCTCTTGTGTATCAGTTGTTATACGAGTGTGTGTGTGTGTGTGTGTGCTCTTTGTATAACAGGGCAATATAGAATTGGTTAAACATATATACGATAACATTAGGACATCCCTGTGTTGTACCTGCATGTTGTTGTGACTGTTTGGGATCTCAGCTGCATCATGTAATTTGAACTTTCTCCCAGCTTGAATATAAACAGGGCCTGTTGACTTAATACAGTATTTGTCAGTGGGTGGGATCCTGAGTGGGCCACATGTTGCACAGTTATATCAAAGACAAACTCTGTTACAAGGTTCTGGTTCTGGTCTCAATTCAAATGTTTATTTTCATGGAGTCCTATGAGACACATGTAAACAACTTTCTTCAGTAGCATGGTTTTATTTTGAAATATCTATTAGTGTGCAATATGAAGATGCTTCTCTCTCCTCTTTATTGATAGATTTTTTATTGATTTTTCCACTGTTTATTTATCACTGTCCATTTATTGCATTTGTTTTATTTGGAGTGGATTGCTGCTGAATGAAGTTTCTTTGTATTTTAGTATGTAATGACAATAGATATTTATTCATCTCTGAAACAAATGTAAATATAAAAATATACATTGAAACGTTTACATGAACCTTTTCATATTTGGTTCTATTTGGTTTTACAATGAGAAATTTACATTTTTAAATATTCCAAAAGAAATATTATCCAGTTTTATAATTGTCTCTGTTTATTTATTTTGATAAAACTAATTATTTAAAGTAAGTGTATTTAAGACTTGAAATCAATGAAAAGAAAGTGATGTTGCGGTCATAAATGTGTTAGTGAGTGAGTGCGTGTGTGTTTCCCCAGATGGCTCGTTTTCTGCCATTATAGCTGGTTGCTTCTGTTATTATATTTGTCTGTTTTTGGGCTGAAGCTTTTTCTGTCAATAACAGAGGCTCAGTCAAGCGTTGATTTGACTGGGACACCTGACAGGCCACATACACGCACCATATTGTTGTTGGCTGCTGACGAAAAAGCCTTTTATTACGCTGTATGATATATAATACCAATCTTTCAAGTACCAGCCTTCCTGGAGTTATAATCACAATGTTTTGCCTTTTCTATGGTTTATCCTTTAACATTTCTCCCATTCCATCTTTGTTCTGTGTTCTAGTTCCCAGAATGTGGCTTCTATGGTATTTATGACAAGATCCTGCTCTTCAAGCATGACACATCCACCAACAACATCCTGCAACTGGTCAAAGCTGCCAGCGACATTCAGGAGGGAGATCTGGTGGAGGTGGTGCTCTCTGGTAAGAAACCAACTTCTCTTCTCTTCTCTTCTCTTCTCTTCTCTTCTCTTCTCTTCTCTTCTCTTCTCTTCTCTTCTCCTCTCCTCTTCTCTTCTCTTCTCTTCTCTTCTCTTCTCTTCTCTTCTCTTCTCTTTTCTTCGCTTCTCCATCACATGCCACTAATGTGCATGATAGCCATATTATCTTGTAAATCTACACTAAATGTCCTTCCTCTTTCTCTCCTCTATCCTCTGCAACACCACTCTTGGAATCAGTGCTTATCTGCTTATTTTACTACAGGTAATATTTTCCACTGGCCTAATCTGTTCTCTCATTGTATCAAACTGCAACGCACCTCATGTCAGGAACAAAACCCATCTATTTTTCCATCCTGTTTTCATCTTATCCATGTAATCGGCCTTTATTCTGCACTGTTACAGCAGTGTGATTGTATCTTCAAACCCGCAGTGACCGCACTTTATCCCTGTTATCTCTTTTAGCGGCAGCCACATTTGAAGATTTCCAGATTCGGCCCCATGCACTCAATGTGCACTCATACCGGGCCCCAGCCTTCTGTGATCACTGTGGAGAGATGCTGTTCGGACTGGTCAGACAGGGGCTCAAGTGTGACGGTGAGAAGTAGTATGAATAAGAAAAGACCCTCTGCGGTGGTCAACACATTTCTTGGAGAAGTGATCTGTAACACTCACCAAACATGCTCTGTCTTCTCCTCCCTTCTGCTCTGCTGATCTGCTGCACCCTCTGTTGGTTCTCTGGTGTATACCACCCCCTGCAGGATGTGGTCTGAACTACCACAAGCGCTGTGCATTCAGCATCCCCAACAACTGCAGCGGAGCTCGTAAACGGCGTCTGTCCACCACCTCCCTGAGCAGCAGCCAGTCCCTGCGTCTCTCCACCACTGAGTCAGTGTACAGCGTCGGGACGGTGTCCACCTGCACAGAAGATGCTACTCTCATTCGCTCACACACACAAATGGTACTCACAGTTCATTGGACGGGTTTAAGACTATTAAAACTAAGGAGCATGGACACTGTTTATTTGACCACATGGAACAACTTAGTTTCACACTGCTGTGACAATTCATTATCTATATTACTGAGTATTAAACATTTCTCTCAGTAGTTGGTGGAGGTCAAAAACAGAACATTAGAAAATTATTATTGGACTTACTTTGATGATGATATCCAATTAATGCTAAAGCCATTGGATGTGTGCATAAACAATTGTTTTGTAACTAGTTCACTGCATCAACTTAAAAGGTCAGTGTTGTGTTCAAGTTGTTGTTGTGTTCCCCCCCACCTTTAAAGAAATGTAAAAGTTGATGCTTCAGTGATTAAATAGTTTGGTTATGTACTTTGCTGTCAAAGGCATATAATAATGATCAGATTATATGAACTCACACACACCCTGTGACATTGATAATCTTTGTTTCCCCTCTGTTCTGCTAGCCACGGACCCCTAGTGAAGCCCGGCGCTTCTACACGGGCCGACCAGTTCATCTAGACAAGATCCTGATGAGCAAGGTGAAGGTGCCCCACACATTTGCTGTCCATTCATACACACGACCAACGGTGTGCCAGTACTGCAAGAGGCTTCTACGAGGACTGTTCAGGCAGGGCCTACAGTGCAAAGGTGAGCTCAGGCAAAGAGACAGACTCAGTTCTGGATGTCCAATGTCAAGTAAACTGTATAAATCCAATCATATCACGAAGAATCTGATCCGCATGAATTGCATTTGTTTCCTCTCAGACTGCAAGTTCAATTGCCACAAACGCTGTGCGTACAAGATTCCCAATGACTGCCTTGGGGAGACTATTGGAGGTGAGGGAAGCTGTCCATCGATCACTTTTTCATCTCTTTTAACCCTGCATTGATTTGATAAAAACATTAATTTCTCATCTGCATGTTTCCATTGTTAGACCTTGGTTGCTTTGATAGGCATAGGTAATAAAACACAAGACTGACTCACTGGCACTAATGTTTTTATCTTCTCAGACAACAGAAGTAACTGTGGTAAGTATTATCAGTGCTTAGTACTGATGCATGTAAAGCTGGACTATCCCTTTATAACTTAGTAATAGCTCTAGAAGTAGCAAGTAGTAGTATTTTTCCTACAGCATTTTAAACACAATGTAAGCTTAAATCAAGTTGCACTCAACCATCTTTTGCTTCTTTTTTTGCCCCAGACATGTTGAGTCCCAGTCCGGACCCTGAGGTGCCCATGGATTACACCAGTGAGTATGACAATGCGGATAAGTCTTCAATGGATGACTCGGACGAGGCCTGCAGCATCCCTGGGTCCTTTTCTCCTGACAACAACCAGGACGGAACCAGCGGAGATCAGAGGTATAAGGACAACGCAAAGAGGACAGCCACAACCAGATTTCTAAAGGGACATCATAGGAATAACACAAACCCCAACACTTTTTGCTTTGTCCAGTGTTAACATCCCGCTAATGAGGGTGGTGCAGTCGGTGAGACAGACGACCCGTCGATCCAGTACGGCTATCAAAGAAGGATGGATGGTTCACTACAGCAACAAGGACACACTGGTAAAAACATCACTCATGATTCCCGTGCTACCTGAGCTTACTTTAACTGTCACTGCTGAATATACAGATTTAAGTCAAAAGTGCATGAACCCACTTCTTTTCTTCTTCCTTGTCTTCATTTCCGACTTATTGCAAGTTTGTTTGCTTTCCACCCACTACACCTTTTTGTCATCAGTTATTTTCTCTGTCCTGCAGCTCGTCTCATACTTTCACACTTTCGACCTTGACTGCGTGCTGACTGCCTTTAAGGCCTTTATTGCTTCCATTTTTGCTGTTTTGTGCGGGTTTGTGAGTGTGCTTGTGTGTATTTATATGGAAGAAAGAATAATTGAAGATTGATGATGTAGCTGACTCTCCCTGAAAACATAATAGTGCTCAACAGATGTACGGTCAATTCAAGCTAAAAGCCCATTTTCCACCTTTCCTTTCTCTACGTATTTGACCTCTTTTCTGCCTCTGTGGCCTTTTTCTTGCTTATTTTTTCCTCTCTGGCTTCACTTGCACTTGTTTTCTTTCTTTCACTTTTGTCTCTTTTCTCTTTTTCTCTGTTTCCACCTTCCCATCTTGCAGCTCTTACTACCGGTCATCCTTCTTCTCATCTGGCCTCTCTTCTCTTCTTCTGGACGTCACCTTCGAACTTGAAATGCATCCATGTTGACCCTTGAACGTTCCTCTGTTCTCTCTCTATCCCACTCTTCAATGACCCACCGTGTCCTTGTTTCGCTGACTCATCCCACCTTACTCTAATCACCAACAGAGAAAGAGGCACTACTGGCGTCTGGACTGTAAGTGCGTCATCCTTTTCCAGAACAACACCTCCAACAAATACTACAAGGTAAGTATAGTTAACTCCATGAAAAGCTGTGATCTCAAGTCCTTTATATGAAGACTGCAACCACATCATTGGTTCGTCCTCTTGCAGGAGATCCCTCTGTCTGAGATTCTGGAAGTGCGTCCTGCTGGAAACTTCAATCTTGTCCCCACAGGGACAAATCCCCACTGCTTTGAGCTTATCACAGGCACTATGTGCTACTTCGTAGGGGAGGACCCCAACACCCTCCCCTCTCTGACGTCCAGCAACCCCAAGACTGTCCCACAGACACCTCCATCACCTAGCCAAGTGGCGCCCAACAGCGGCATTGGGCGTGAAGTAGCAAAAGCTTGGGAGAGCGCCATTCGCCAGGCCCTCATGCCTGTCATCTTTCAGGATGCACCACCAGCTGAGGGGAACACAACTCATAGTAAGTTGAGAGTGAGAGTATTATGGAACAGCGAGTTTAATGGTTTGGTCTGACAAACAGCAGACTTTTCCTATTTTATTTTCATTATGTCAAGCTGAGGTTCAGGAGTCATTGTTTTTTAGTGTTGGAGAAAAATACTTTCCTGTACGCATGAAATATTAGTTGCTGTCTTTAAAAACACAACTTCAAATTCATCAACAATGTAACCTTGACATTGTCCCTGTTTTTTTTTTTCAGGACAAGCCTCTATCAGCATATCAGTGTCCAACAGTCAAATCCAAGAAAATGTGGTATGATCTTGATTTTTTAAAAATCTGTTTCCTTCAGTCTTTAAATTGATATTTACAGTGAAAATGATGATTGATTGACATGAACTACATTCCCACAGGACATTGGTACAGTGTACCAGATTTTTGCTGATGAGGTGCTGGGATCTGGTCAGTTTGGAGTCGTATATGGAGGTATGTATCTATATCCAGTGAAGCTGCTGATTGAGCTCTATATCAAGAAGATTAGTTTAGATTTGTAGAACATGGGCCACACTGACCTAGATGTGTGTGTGTGTGTGTGTGTAAAGAAGAAGTTCATTGTTTTCATTTATCAAAGTCTAGCTATGGCATACGTCAAGAAATTTGTCATAAGAATGGTCAGAGCATTGTTTACATAGATTGTATATACATTACAACTAGGTGCAACATACCGCATCTGTTACTAACACTTTCTTTCTTCATCAGGAAAGCACAGGAAGACAGGGAGGGACGTGGCAGTTAAAGTCATTGACAAGCTTCGCTTTCCCACCAAGCAGGAGAGCCAGCTGAGGAATGAGGTGGCCATACTGCAAGTAAGCACACACACTTTTCACCACACCTGCAAATCAGTAGACATACAGGATATAGCATACTTGCCCGTACAAATGCACAAATGTACTTTGTGGTATACTGGATATTGGTGTTGTGAATTACATTGACACAGACATGAAAAATGTCATCATTCATTTCATAATAGTGTCCATAGTGATACTGTAATTCCCCTTATCCAAGCACGAATCATGTTGAGTCAAGTAGCTGTGAAAGGAAGCACACAGAGCAACTCCTTCTGTGGTTACTTCTCAGGAACTGATGGCTCAGCGTCTGACTAAACCAGTATAAGGTTTTGCAGACTGTTTGTTTTTGTCAGAAGTTCTGCATACATATTGCTGACTGTCTAAGAACACAGTAATATCAAAGTGCTGAGATGATCTGTTTGGGACACATTAACCTGGGCTGCGTGATTTAAGAGTAACCACATTTCAATCTTCAAAGATCATGAAGGTCAGTGTTCTGCTTAGTTAAGGCATATGTTCCCTGTGATAAATCATCATAACTTGTGTTCTAGTTTAAAAACAAATGTAATTCAGTTGCCTTTTGGAAACATAATTCCTCAATCGCAAACAACACACATAAAGCTCTTCTTAAATCAGGCTTCATTACTGTAGATAAAACTACATATAAAAAAACAACAAGGACAAACGGTTTAAGATTTTTAAATGAATGACACCCACATGACATGAGAATAATGTGCAGTTTAGAGGCAGAATTCCATTTCATT
Organism: Selene dorsalis; assembly: GCA_900303245.1. NCBI lineage: Eukaryota > Metazoa > Chordata > Actinopteri > Carangiformes > Carangidae > Selene > Selene dorsalis. The sequence goes on from OMNW01009555.1 coordinate 26,827, forward strand.
TTTGTTTCTCTGTGTAAGGCTCTTAGTTAAACATAGGCTACACTTTTCACCAGCAGAGGGAGACAGAGGTGCAGTGCTTTGTCTTATTTGCTTATTTACAACTCTGACACTAGAGGACTGGTCTGGTCACTGTTTTTTTTCCTCTCATCTCTACAGTAATTCATTTGGGTTATCAGACTAAAAACCCTCTGAATCATATCACTAAGTAATATAATGCCTTTTATGAAATTATTGGACAATATCCATGTAATTTCTGCCCAAGCTTTGTTTTGTTTGTGATTTGCTGTAATTTCCTGACACTTTCTAACTGTCTAACACCACCCCACAATTTCCAATTTCCTCATCACCCATGTTTTCTTTCCCCCCTCGCTTTCAGAGCTTACGTCATCTGGGCATTGTGAACCTGGAGTGTATGTTTGAGACCCCAGAGAAAGTGTTTGTGGTGATGGAGAAGCTACACGGTGACATGCTGGAGATGATCCTCTCCAGTGAGAAAGGCAGATTGCCTGAGAGACTCACAAAGTTCCTCATTACACAGGTGTGTACAGTATGCGCAACAGCAAACAGGGGATTTCTAGCGCGTGGAAACTGATAAGACGTCATCGAAAGCATTACTGTTTCTGGTGTTGTACGTCTGTGATGCACTTGTTACTCACAATGATGTCTGGATGCTGCAGTGTGTTGCCGCATGCTTTTTGTAGTCTGTTTACCTCAACGGATTGAGTTCATCATACCGTAACAAAATGTGTGCTTCTCAGTTCGGGGCTTGATATCCTGTTTCTGTGGTTGTGGGTCTGCTATTGTATGTTTTTGCAGATTCTTGCAGCTCTCCGGCACCTGCACTTTAAAAACATCGTTCACTGTGATCTGAAACCAGAGAATGTGTTGCTTGCATCTGCTGATCCCTTCCCCCAGGTATACACACACACACACACACACCTAAAACCCCATCCTCATATGCAGTAATTCACTCACTTAGTTTTCTCACCTCTCTTTATAAATAAGTCAGTATTGCTGCAGACTTCCTGACCCCTTGCCCACTGTTTCTTTCTCTCAGGTGAAGTTGTGCGATTTTGGCTTTGCTCGTATCATTGGTGAGAAGTCCTTTCGTCGCTCGGTGGTTGGTACCCCCGCCTACCTGGCGCCTGAGGTTCTGCTGAACCAGGGCTATAACCGCTCTTTGGACATGTGGTCGGTCGGAGTCATTATGTATGTCAGTCTGAGTGGGACTTTCCCGTTTAATGAGGACGAAGACATCAATGACCAGATCCACAATGCAGCCTTCATGTACCCTCCCAACCCTTGGAAACAGATCTCCAGTGATGGTAAACACAGAAGGGCAGGGATGAGAGCAGAATGTGACTCTTTGAAACACCAGGAAACAGTAGAAACACATTTATTGGCCAATTTATTATGAAGGCTACAACTAGCTAAAGTAATGCAGTGTAATAGAAGAATCCTGCAATAAATTGTTGATCCATCTTTCTGGTCATTTTGGACAATATAGTGTGTTCTTAACCAGTTTAGGCAAACAAAAGAACATTATTACCTTTATGAGGATCTTACTGTATAGCTAGATGTTGGAAACTTAGAAAGTAACGTGAACTGTGAAAGCAGGGCAAGCTGTTACAAGCTGAGGCACTAAGAACATAAAGTGAGTAATCTATATCACAATGAACCTGGCAAACATGGCTCCTGTTCATTGCATTGCATCTATGACACAGCTATGTATAGGAAACAGAATTCGGGTGCAGCTGGTGTGTTAAGGAGTAATATTTTGAATGACTTCATTATTCATACTATCTATAGGCTTTGTCAGTTTCTCTTCATTGAATGATGTGTATCTCTTTGTGTTTCCAGCAATTGACTTAATCAACAACCTTCTCCAAGTTAAGATGAGGAAACGCTACAGCGTGGACAAGAGCCTCAGCCATTCATACTTACAGGTAACATATCAACACTACTGCACACAGAAACACACACATGATTTAGTAGGGGAGAGTGGGGTAAGTTGAGTTAAGAACCACATAGGTAAAGTGGTTTGACATTTATGTCCAAAAAAACATTTTTCAGAGAGATCATTATAAATTAGTTTTATACATGAGCTGTGGTAAGTTGAGCCACCTGCCCTTTACACTTAATGGGTGTATTTTGTCTGTATATGTCCTAATTATTAAATCCAGATTCTGGATGTTTATGATAACAGTCAGTAAGTTCCTGAGAAGAGGTAAAGGGGGTGGGGGGCTCAACTTAACCTGCTACTATGCTCAACTTACCCCATACACGGGGTAAGTTGAGCCACGAGACCACTTTTTTTGGACATGCTATGTTATCAACACAGTTCTGTTTATACTCATTCTGTCTGTTTGTAGGGATGCACAACATCCTGAAATATCTGAAGATATATTAGTTCACAACAAAACTATAATTGTCTTGATGTAGTGATCCTGAATATGAAAAGTGGCTCATCTTACCCCACTCTCCCCTACTTTATGAAATTGATGAAAAGAACATGATCAAAAGTCTGTCTGGAACTTAGGTGTTTTATCAGCCTTTCAGTATATCCACTAATCCTCAAGTCAGAATACAGGAAGCAGCTCTGTCTCCTGGTGCAGTGACTGCAAGTAACTCGGCGAAGTAATACCTCAGAAGAACTTTACCATTTTTTTTACTTCTATAAATCCCTCAAAAGACATAAGGCCATTACAGAAAAGGGCGAACACAAACATGAGGGAGTCTGAAGAAGCAATGCAGCTGCTCAACACAGATATTTCAGGTCTTTATTTAGGATGTAGCAGGAAGGATTAGCTATAAAAAAAAATAAAATGTTTTCATTGACTGCACAGTTCTGAAATGTCTCCCTTCAAACAAAATTGTATATTAGTGGCAAAAGAGACCAATTTTCTTTGGGGATTTCAAACAGTGCAGTCCACTGTTGTTGTTGCTTCATTCAGATATTCATGGATTCATTCATTTTCAGTGTCAGAGCAGCCCAGTTCTAATGGAAGTGTTATCTGTAATTTACAGAGGAAAAAGCCAGGAGGGTCGTTTAAGTTTTTACTTGCACACGTCATTCAAGTACACACAGCCACATACACAGAACCAAAAGTGATTACTGTTTCACAATTAGCACATCAACAGTCCCAAGCCCCATTAACTCTAAAATGACTACAAGGCTACTAAAGCTGAGTCTGAATCTCCATGTCTCATTTCTCAGGATTATCAGACATGGCTGGACCTGCGGGAACTGGAGACGAAACTCTGCGAGCGTTACATCACCCACGAGAGTGATGACGGTCGCTGGCAAATGTTTGCCCGTGAACATACTCTGTCTTACCCAGCTCACCTCGTGCCTCCTCCTCCTGCACCGGGCTCTGATGATGAGGAGGGTGGAGAAGATGCAGATGTGCAAGGCCTCACTGAGAGGGTCAGCATCCTTTGACCAGAGAGAGACAGGCGACTCAAGATTGTTTTAGGAAGGAGGAAAGAAGAAGGGAGAGGGAGAACGAGATGGTTGGCCTACAGTCCGACAGAGACATTAAGTTGCAAAAGTATCACCGGGTTCTACTTTAGATAGTGTCTGGCTGTTTAGGCTTTCAGAGCACAACATCTCCTATATGCCAGCACTCACTTTTACAGACTGAATTTATTGGAACATCCCTCTAGTCATTTACCTCTGCAGTGATTTCATCTTTTGAAATATTAAATAGTGAAGGGATCAGACTCTTAAATCATAATTTGCCAGACAAATAAAAAAAAGACAGTATCACCATTTCTTTCTCAAAGCAAATCGCATTGAAGTGAAGCAGGAAATACATTTTTTCTAATCAAGATACAAATTTGCTGTAGGTATTTGTCGTAGGTATAAGAAGAAAAAAAAATCAAATTGCCTTCAATTAAATTACATTTGTTTTTAATGTCATTCAGTTGAACTGGCTGGGATTTGAGTACATCTTAGGCCCTCAGCAAAAATGGGCTCAATTTCTTCACAGTGACAAAAGACTTCCTCTGTGCTGGTAATTACTAATGTGCAGATAATGGCATCAAACCCATCTGTATTCACAAATGTATTCCCATAAACCCGTGTCCTGTAGTAAAAACTGGAAGTATTGATCTGGCGACAGCAAAACCTCCAGTAATTATCACTGGGGTTTTGAATCGCAAGAGGCTTTTAGAAAATATAAGTCATTAAAGATTCACATTGCGGCTTTAAATGAACTTGAGCACTGGGGCTGTTTATTACCTGCTATGACCCGACAGTTTTAACAGTCATGGAAGACTCTCTACCTGCAGATGATATGCTAGGTGACAATAGCCTCAACAGCTGTTCCCGAATCGTGGAAATTGCTCCCACTGCGCTGAGTCACACACTGTCATGAAGTCAGCTGTGGTGAATAGCATGTCTGTATATAAGATTCACATGCTGATGAGAAGATGGATATTTCCCTTAGCAAGAGCAGACCTCTCCCTATGATGTAAGTGCTTGGGTTACTAAACTAGATTTTTTTTTTTTTTTTTTGAGAGTGTGTATGTAGTTCAATAATTGACAAGCTGTCATGTCAATTTGGTGCATGTCTCTGTGAAGTAGAATTATTTAGATACAATATAAAATATACTGTAGTTATGATGGTCTATTATGCACATGTGTAATCTGAATTACGTAGCTGTCAAATAAGTGTAGACTGTGTATAACAGGACGACCCTAGCCTTTGTAACGGATAATACAAACATTGAACAATACTCCTTTTTGTCTTGGAGGTTTTATTTATTGTACCACTCCTTGTTTACCTGGAAGTTGTAAGAACCCAGCAGGCATGGAAATGTGTGGATGATTTACCACTAGAATACTTGTCATGCACAGACAGTTTGCTTTTCCTCAGCAATATACTTAATAAGAAGCAAGAACCATTAGCGTCACTCAGGTTTTCTATCGTGGAAAAGACATGCTTTGAATGACAAAAGACTAAGTACCACTTACTCTGCAGCAATAAATTACTTTTCTACTCGCAGTCTGACAGACTGTTATTCTTTCCCTCTCTGGCAAACAACAGATTATACTAAACACAAAATCTCTCCTCCAATGCACTGAAACTAGGGTCAATACAAAATTTCAAGGATGGTCCTTCGTGGTTTATTTCCACATGGACATAAGAGAAGACTGATTTATGCACACACACACTCACTTACATAAAAAAAAAATACTCATAGCTGCGAAAGACGAAGATAATTTTTTTAGATATATTACACCTCACACACTGAGTGGCACTCAAGAGGACCCTGTAGCTACAGAGACAAAGAGAGTGAATTGTTTTCCATTCTGTGATGAGCGCACTTCAGCTTGCTACTCTGGGGAAAGTGCACCCTTGTTTCTCCCACAGTACATCCATCATCACTGCCAAACGATGACAAATGATACACACTTTCTCCCTTTCTGGCTCCTGTTATTTCTCTCAGTTGTGCCATTGCATCAAATATCCGTCTCCAGGTCACTGTCTTTGCACTGACATTTAGCAGCGGAGACTCTTTACTTTGTAAGCAAAAGAAACAGACCACAGAGAGGCTTGCATCTGGCGCCAGCAGTTGAGGCTCTACTTAGTTTCATCCAATTCAGTGAACAGCGATGTTCATCTAATTTGCCAGGAGGGGAGCATGACTTGACAAATTTAGCCTGAGTGATGACCTTCAGAGAAGATAGGCACTTCTCTAGTTAACATACACCTATGCTTTCAGCTACTATAGCAACTGATTTCATAGATGGAAGCATTTGTGATATATTTATTGTAAACACAAAGTTGAGACGTGTACGCTCATTAGTGATCAAACAGGACCTCCATTTCATTTCACTTTAATTATCCTTTCGTTTTCTCTGTTCGCTTTTGAATCACTTTGGGGCTCGCTTTTGAATCACTGTGGTGGATGCAGACAAACAAAAAGTATGTTGTTTCTTGGGCGTTCATGAAACCTGTCAGTGGTTTGGGAGCGATGTCAAATTAGGCAAATGCTGTGATTGTGGAATAGCTTAATTGCCATACTTCACAGTAGCGATTCCTAAATCACCCCTAAAATGTGGGATTGCTAAAATTGCTTTTGGTTTATAGTATGTTTTTAGAAACAAGTTGTCTTATTTTATGTCTCTGATATTTAAAAATGATTAAGGACAAACATAATGAGAACATTATGTGTTACCAGCCTGGGCAATATGCCACCATGAACCAGACCACTGACCAGAGCTCCACAGTCTGTTTGTGTTCACTTACGATCTGGCAGCCTGCCTCCAGTTGTGGAAACTAGACGCTTCAGTCCCAGAGGAGGACAGGAAGTGTCAGAAAATGAAATGCATTTTATATTTATATTTCCCTTTTATCATAATCCTCAAGTTAAACTTTTCTTGAAAATATCCTTAGGGCATCCTGGTCTGCTTGATATGACAGATGAATGTAGATAGTAGTACATGTATGAGCTCATGTATGACAGTGTTATATTTTATATTTATATTTTATATGTAATATTTCATTTGTATGGTGGTAAATCTGGTATAATATGTGAGTGCATGTTTACAGCATCACGTATGGCTTATCTTCCTATAGTTTTCTCTTTCCTCTCTTTCAGTTCTTGTAAGTACTCAGTAAGCTTCCTCAATAACTTCCTCCTCCTAAAGTGAACTTTGTCACTGTACGACAGGTGGTGTACCTGTCTTTCTCCTTTGGTCACATCATAACTTGTATGGCTACTAAGGTCATTAAACAATATGGGTTGTAAAACTCAAAAACAATTGTCAGTGACCATCTTATCTATTAATGAGGGAACATGTCACCCATAAATCAATGATGTGCTTTTACCTGGAGTCAACGGTTATTCCAGCCTATATAGAAAGGAGCTCTTAGTGTATTGTTGGTTTTGGTTGACATCAAGAAAGCATCACCACAAATATCCTGTAGGACCAAAGAAATTAGCTTAGAGTCACAATAATAACTCTGATGTTTTTTTAATGTGGCTTTTAGACAGAAAAAACTATTGATCGCTTTTTTCCATCACCACTATTTTGTCATCTAAACCTCTGAGACCTCCCAGTGCTCATTTCTTGTCAGCTTTAGTGGAGCTTGGTGTTTAGTTCTGTAGCTCAGCTTGGACAAAAAGACACACACACATACACACAAACCCACACATGCGATAATAGCCAGTATGAGTATTTCAGTTTTGGCTTGATATTGTTGAGACGTTGAGAATCTGTATCACTATATTTTAATATTTTCATCAAAATTCAACTGGTTGTGTGCTCAAGAGGTTATTAACTATTCTTATCTTTTAGCTGAGCTTTTAGCTGAGCTGTCCTGTGGTATTAAAAAAATACAGTCAGCAGTCCTGTTATCTGTATTGGTCGCCCATGTGTCACCCATATGTTCCTTAGCTTGAATTATACAAAGAAAGCTGTGTCATCATTAATAGACTAAAATCTCACCACTCACCAAATTATTCTGTTTTATGTTTTGACATTTTGTTTGCATGCAAGAAAGCAGGGTTAATGGAGCTTGGAGTGCCAAGAAAAACTCACAAACATGACTTAGGTAAACAACGTTTTCTTGAGTTTACTGTACTTATCAGTCCAAGGCAGCTCAGGAACCCTGCTTCCTGAGATGACTATCAGCACTGTCGGTGAACATGCAAGACAGAGCTCTGCAACTGTTTAGACTGTAATTGTGTAACATGATCACAAATTCTGAATGCACTCTTCTCATCAACTGTTGTGACTGCATGAGAAATGACCTGTAGTTTGCCCATCAAGCACATTAAAGGGCCATGCCAGCTGCTGACTTTGCTCTTGCAGTCAGGCATAATGCATTTGAAAGGAAATAACTCAACAGTGTCGAATAATTTGGAAAATGACATAAAATTGCTGAGCAGTTCCGGTTGTCAGAGCGACAGAAACCAAACCGGTCTGTTTTGGCAAATACCAAACTAACTTTGTATAAAAAAAAATCTAATCTTATCATCGTAGTTTACTCCAAAAGTAAGTGGTTTATTTTGTGGTACAATATTTCGCAAATTGGTTTGTTCAATGATAAAGACATTAGCTCACTTGTCAACCATACAAATATCATTTCCTTTATAACATATAATATAGGTATTAAAAATCCCTTTAAAGGGTGAGGACTGAAATTTGTATTAGAGGACACAATAAATTGTCAGATAATCACAATAGAAGGTTAATTAAATGTGTCATTTAACCAATCCTTTCCATTGTATTTGTCTTCCAGCCTGACTTGTCTCATGCTCACTTAGTCCTTGTGATGTGACCACAAGACAAAACCTCTCAAAATTAACATTACTGTAATGCAGGTGTTGTAGCACTGTGAGTCACCACGTCATGTCAAATATGTAAAAAAAAATGCACAGGTCTTGTTCTCTTTTCAAAACAGTAAAGAATGTCATTTTCAGTTCAGGTGAGAGTGGTAACTTTCACAGACTATGCCATTTTCAAAATGCCAGGCCACACTTCATGTCTCTCGAACATGAAGCTATCATGGAATGTCCCCTCAACATACACACTTTTGAAATGTCAAACCGTGTCATGTGAGTGACTGTTCTTTGATGAGGAAGGTGCTGAACTTCAGACATCACACATCAAAAACAAATACAATGGGGAAGCTGCCAATTAGCTAATGCAACATGACTGTTGAAAATGGTTGTATAAATGGCTATAATTACGTATGCATCATTGTATACAACATAGCAAGCATAATGGAAAGTGCATTGGAAGCAGAAGCACTTTGCAATAACAGACATGCAGCACAGGCTTTATTCCAGATGCACTGCACTGCACATATATTGAATATCCATCATCCAAAAGTGCTTCTGCTTCCTGTTTAAGTCATGCGTATGGCATCATTTAGAGCAGAGCATATCTATCTTCAGGATAGAGTGTGTAAACTGTACAGTGTAACTGTAGTGTATCTTTTCAGTAATTAGTTCCAAAGTTCAACTGTAAAAGGCCTTTGTAGTCTGACGATATCTAACACGTTGGTAAACTTTAGCCTAGTTTAACTGCGCCGCAAGAGCTCATCACGGAAACAACGTATGATGAAGCAAATGATTGGACATGTTGCACTAGAAAGGCTACTTTGAAAAACATCCACTTGATCTGATCGACACAGGCTGCTCAAGTATCATATGGACTGTGGATTTTCACCTGCGTCTCTTCATGACTGGTATGTTGGAAGAATTATTATAACAGCATGATATCTTTTTAAATCAACATGTGGCTTTTGATTGGTGTTTTGACATAGACTTAAAAATTTGAACCTATTAGTTGAAGTCATTCAGTCATTTCTGGAAAAAATAAAGACAAATCCCATTTGAAAGCGACAGGCAGATTCATCATCGTCCTGGCAGAAACGCTCAGTGCACAAGTTTGCACAAGTTGCTCCAGGGTTAAATACACAAGCTGTGCCCTTTGATTCATACTGTTACCAGAACAGAAGGAGTGGATTAAATACATTTCATAAAATTCCCTTGGCACCATTAATATTTGATATAAGAGAAAAGTGTGTGATTAGGGTCAGAGTTGAGGTTAGGAACAGGGTTAGGGTTACATGACACTACTGTCTCTGAAGCACCACTGCCTCTATTTGATATTGTCTGTAGTGAACTGTAAGCTAAACTAACACATTTTCCAACATCCCTCCCTTGAGCTTTTATCAGATACGTCATGAATATGATCTACTACTGATATGGAGACGAAACACTCACACCACCTCTAGGGATGGGGAGAAAAGGATGTGACGGGTGATGAGTGTTAAGGCCAGAAATTCCCTTAGATCATTTTACCGTAACACTCATTTCTAAAAAAATGAAAGAAAATTGTCTTTCTCATCTTGCTCCCTTTCTCACTGCTGTTTTTATGATCGACTTCAGGTGTACATTCTTGCTCATAGGAAAATACACAACATTCACCGCTGGTGTAAATGTTTACTCAATCTATTAACAGATCGCCTGCAGGCTTCTATCACAGATTCTTTTCATAAACAGAAAGAGAGCCATGGATACTGTGCAGATGTTTGGTTGTTCTAAGGTGAAACTCTCATGACGCTGCCTGGTACAGAGCTCCCAACATGAAAACCAGCTCTGTATGTACAGTAGTAGTATCAGAATAACTGAAGTGCTTCAGATAGATGTCTTGCACTGAAGCACACTTACAAGGATCAGCTCATAACTATTTTGGACAAAGTGAGCAAAGTATGACAAAGAAAGACAATTGTCAGTGAAGTCAGAATGGGTTTTGTTTACTCTGGAAATTACATGTTTCTTATGAGGAAGTAAAGGTGAATCATTGTGAGCTTGTCTGCCCACAGAATTTCAGTTTCCTTCTGACACGGTGCACACTTTTTTAACCTCTCGGGACAAATCTGAATAACGTTGTGTCTTTTATCACACTCTAGTGTTACTCCCCACCCCGAAGCCTACTTCCTCCTTGCACGTGTGCAAAGCCAAACCTCCCTCCTCCTGCATGTGTCTTCCCCTTTTTTGTACTTCGTCTCTACCTTCTCCTCACTCCCTGCTGACATTTCAACTGTGGCTGTCAACGGCTAATCATCTCAACCACAGACAAAGACAGATCAGACAGCACACAGGAGGAAAAAAACAAACACTGTGTAGCTGCTGCACTGGCTGATTCTTGTCCAGTGCAGTTATCATCTGAGGGCACCATGCTGTACTGTAGTGGTTTTGGCTGGGTTTCAGCAACTCTGAAGAGTCTCCTCTGAATCTCGTCGGTCTGATCCTCCTGGACTGAACTCTTCCAAACCGAAAAAGCAGCTCTGGAATGTGTCTGAAACTCTTTACCCAGTGGACAGCGCTCTTTTACAGTCAAGACACACCTCTCCCCAAAAACAGCAGGTGAGGTCATTCTTGCTTACACGTCTGGATTTAAAATGTCTGGAAATGATGCTAGACTTTAGGCACAAGAAGTGACAGCCAAAAGGTTAAAATTTATTTTTACCGCAGGACATTTAAAGGTAGGCTATTAATTTGTTTTGAAACCTCATTTTCTCTGCTAGTTTTCTTTTCATCCCCACTGGATTGTTCTTAGGGGAGAGGTGGTATGCATTGGTGTTGTAAGAGTCCGTGTTGCAGAAATAATTAGGCTGGAAATGTTGCAGGGAATGTTTTCTGTGGTGGTGACCACAGCAGGCTGGAGAGTGTAGCAGAGAAGTGCTTGTTGAGAAGAAATAGTCCAGATTCTCAGGAGTGTACTGCACAGGTGGACTAAGCCACTTTTGAAATGTAGCTTTGGTGTTGAGGAGGGAATCCATAAAACATGAAACATTTTTTTCCATTTTTTTTGGCATACAGCACATTCTCCCTATTGGAAGAGGAGGCTGAAGTTTGGCTCTTTTAGAGCAGCACCAGTGACAGTCTGTGTAATAACAGCTAAGCTTGATTCAGTTTGTAATATTAACAAACGCATAGTTGGCTCAGAGTGATACAAGGACAGACAGAAGTTTAACTGTGTGTGTAAATAAGGCCTGAGTAAGAACTGTGTGATAGAATAAACACTTAACAAAAAACAGTATGAAAAGTTGAAAACCTGTAGATTTGAAAAAGAAACATACTGGAGAGAGAGAGATAAAAGCAGCCAACCATTGTTTACCGGCAAATAAGAGGGAAAGACCAGTGTCTGGTTAGTCACAGCTGGCCGTCTGATGACTAAACAGCAGCCAGTGAATGATTTTAGAAAAGTTAAATTTATGAGCAAAATTTTCCGTCGCTGGAGCCGAGGTAGTTTCACAACCCACACTGATTGAACATTTTATGAATAATCCACTCAATCAAAACCATTTCACCACACTCATGCAAGCACACATTATAATTCGCTGAGGATGGCCTGGCTCTAAATGGCTTCTCCATTATTGAGTTTCATCGGGATAGCCTATCTCCGTCCAGATGTTAATGTTATTAGATGCTTCCTGAGCCTATAAACTCACCAGAGCCAACCTTGAGTGACAGGACAAAATGTACAAGAGCAACAAATATCAATGGATGCCAAAGAACAAATGTTTAATTTCCTATTGTTGAAATTTCAGAGATATAGAGAGACAGGAAATTGACAGGATACAATCTACATGATGCAATGCAAAAAAATGTGATGACTGTAAAGAAAATTCTCTTCAGGCTCTTTTACGTAGAAAAGGCTGAGGAGATGTACTGTATGAGAAAGCCTTTTTTAGTTGGGTGTATTACTTGAGGTGCTGACCTGTTTTGACCTCACTTTGTCTTTGAGTGAAAATAGTAAAATAGAAATAGTATAACAGCATTAACATCATGAAAATGATAGTAGTTAAGACATAATGACAACACTGGGAGTCATGTCACTCAAAACAATGCAGTCTCATCAGGGAGTGTGATTAAGAAAGTTATTTATAGGCAGGTTTTAGAGGAGAATCTTTTCCATATTCAAACCCAGATATTCTATATTGGGACATCAACCGGTTTCTCTCCACACACATAACTTGGTGCAAAAAATATTGTGTCATACTCTAATCTAATGGCATATCTACGTCTCAGTCGGTAATCTTGGTTTCACTGCAAGTGCAGCATTGAGAAAATAGACGGTGACCTCTGAAAAGCTATCTGGGTCAGAAAAAATAACAACTATATGTATTTGCTGTTTGCCAGTGACATGCTGCCATACAGGCAGTGTTTTGGGGCTTTTCTGTACCACTTCAGCACCAGAACATTTTGAACAGGAAGCAACACAGACAAACGTCTCAAAATGCATCTGTCTAAGAGGCAAGAATCACACCCACGGATACGTGACTGCTTTTTCAGTCTGAGTCTGCGTGTGGATCTACAGTGAAAATCAGAGAAGCAATTAGGCGGCTAATTCATATAGTGCACAAAGTTCCGATTAATCATTCTCCAAATCACAGTAAACAATGAATTCCCCAGTGTCTGGGAGAGATGCTTGTCACCCAGCCTCCCTGATTACTGTTACATCAGACATTAAACTGGGCTGTCTCTGTAAGGTTGCATCTAAATTAACAGGGTGAGTCTGAATCATGTTTTGCCCTCACAGAATCACAAATGCTCAATGCCCAGACAAATTGGACTTTTAAGCTATAAAGCAGTGATTACAATGAAATGCAAATCTTCACTTTGCCACTGCCCATGCTCATCACAAAGTACAAAAGTACAAAAATTTCACAAAAAGCGGAATTAGCATGAAATAATGTGATCGGCTCAGGGGTCTGGGTGCAGAAGGTTCTACATATAATTCAAGTGATATAAGGCATTAGCTCCTTAATACCCTGAGTTTCCATAAAAGCAGGACATTTGTCCATGACGTGTGCTCCTCAGAGTGGTTTAGGCAATAAGGGGGGAATTTTTGGCAATCCCAGCACCTATTAGAACCACGGGTGAAAACTGTTATCATCAGGGAGCATGACTAAGCCATCTCCTCCAGGGTGGGGGACTTACTCTCTGTCCAAATACCATAATATACTCTACAGCCAAACTGCCTCATGCTCGAACAGTCTCACAATTTTCTCTCTTGGGGCGAACGAACCATGAAATAGGATGGCCGATACAAATGTCCAGCTGTAATGTGAATTTGAAGGTATCACATGCATATGCCCATCTTGCCTGTGTTACTTTGACTGATTCAAACTCACAAATTCTAACTCTACAACTCTTTTTTCATGTTTGCAGGTGAACAATAAACAGGAAAGTGAAAGACTTCAACAGGAAAAATGAATGTTACGGTTACACCACCAACTGCAACCACAAACGCGACACAAGCTAGATGTGTGGATATTGACAAGAGCCCCATCAGTGACTTCCTGATGTCGGTCTACATTCTAGCTTTTATTTTTGGGTTGATCTTCAATATACTGACTCTGGGCCCTATTTGGCAACAAGTGCGGCGGCAAAACATCTTGGGCATCTTCCTGCTCAACCTGTCACTCTCTGACATGCTTTTCCTCTTCACTATGCCCCTTTGGATCAATTATTACCATCAGGACCATAACTGGCAGCTAGGTGTTACGTCCTGCAGCATAGCCGGTTTTTTCTACTACTCCAACATGTACATCAGCATCTACCTGCTCTGCTGTATCTCTGTGGACCGCTGCCTGGTGGTCACGTACCCACTCCGCTCCAAGACCCACCGTACATCACGCTACGCCTGGGCACAATGTGTAGCTGTTTATGTCATAGTGGTGGTGCTGCACATCATGGTGCTGTTCTATGACAATCTCAAAGATGCCCATGATGACCGCAAAGGCAGTGATCGTTGTTATGAGAATTATCCATTGCAGAGCCCTGTGGCCTTGTTCAACATGATAAGAGTGGGCGGTGGCTTCCTGCTGCCCCTGTTGGTGTTGGCTGTGAGCTACTGGAAGGTTCTGGCCACTGTGGGCCAGAGTCCCGGCCTGAGTGCCCAAGCTAAGAGGAAGGTGCGCCTGCTCTCCTTCGGGGTGATTGGGATCTTCTCAATCTGCTTTGCTCCATATCACATTCTCCTATTCATACGCTCGATGGTCTTCTATAACAGCACCGACACGAAATCTGGAGGAAGCTACTGTCAGTTTGAACAAAATATGCACTTCTTCTTCTCATGCATGCTGGCGCTGTCCAGTTTGAACTGTGTGGTGGACCCAGTGCTGTATGTGCTGGTCAGTAACGGGGTCCGGGAGGAGGTGAAACTGTGCTGGAGGAGGCATAAAAGGACACAGGCCGAGGACTGTGCTCTAACTTCATACAGCAGAGCAAAGCAAATTAGTAGTAATTTAATATGAAACGCTGTACATGAAATGGATTCAAGCATCCATGCATTCATATTGATATGTGAGTATATGTGCGTGTGTGCGTGTGTGTGTGCATGTGTATTTAAATGTGTACAAAACTTGATTATGTAGAAAACCGCAGCTGTTTAAAGTCATATCTGCATCTTCAGTGTTAGCAAGTGATTAGCAGGATTATTTACATCCCATAATCAGCTCTTTGTGTACAACCAGATATCCTTTGAAAGGACCACATTTCCACCCTCGTCCGTTTATTTTCCTCCCTCATATCTTAAACAGTGTAGAGGAGGAGCTGAGCCCGTAGCCCTTATTAGATTGTGCTCCCAGGTTCTGCTCTCCCAAGAGTTCTTCATTGGCAGCCTCTTCTGGTTTGTGTATGGCGCCACTGGAGTTGAAGAGCCCTTGTATTTTCCTTCCAAGCTATACAAGGATGTTGTGATTGTGATTGTGTGAGCATGGAACTAAAAGCTAAAAGTGTGTTTACTGTGAAGCATGCCATGAACAGCATATATAAGCATGACCATGTGTCTTCAGTGTGTGTCACCATCAGTGAAACGTGTTACGTGTAAGTCCAAATAAACCAATGGTTTGATCAGGTTCTCTGCTTCTGGATTCTTAAGTCAATGGAGAAAAAAAACATCAGATGATCAATCTTTCAGTTGGTGTTTTAAACGTTTTCACAGAAGGGCTTAGGAAATGATGAACCCATAAATCTAAGCACTCAGACATTATTGTTACTGTCACAAGTAAAGGTAATCATAATCCAGACATGTCAAGTGGGCAAAGGCTGCAATCAGCGGACATGTGTGCATGTCTGTGTGTGTGGTGTGTGTGAGAAAGACAGACAGCCAGACAGATGGGGGGGAGGGGTGCAGTGTAACTTCCTTTAAAAGCCTATAGTGCTCTGTAGATGCCACACAACAGCACTGGCAACTACGTTTTAGTTTAGATTAGTGGAAATGTAAATTCTGCCCACGGTACCTTCATCTACTTTTGGACTGTTTTTCCCAGTCTGATGAATGAGAGAATATTGTGCTGACATTTTGTGATACTTTCCTTTAATAGTATAATGCTGATAAACATAATGCAGCACAGTTCTATTAAACATATTTCCTCTTTCTAATTAGCTGTCCTGGGACTTTGTTGCTGTCACTCAAGGTTTAATACTTACAGGATAAGGCCAGTGACATTTTATACTTTTATTACATTTTTTTTTTTATACCTAATTTCCCTTCGGGGAGGGATAAAGTAATCTATCTATCTATCTATCTATCTATCTATCTATCTATCTATCTATCTATCTATCTATCTATCTATCTATCTATCTATCTATCTATCTATCTATCTATCGTTAACAAACCTCAAGAAACACCAATTACACAAGGCTATATGTATTACCTGTATACCTTCACTGACCGTCAACTGGAATTGAGATATGACTTGTATATTCAAATCCACCGTGTGAATCTTTTAACATAATACCGTCATGATTACTATGCAACTCCCTCGTTCCTTTTTTTTTCTTTTTCTGTTTTTCTTTGTTCATTGTCAAAACGAAGTTGAACAGGGGACCGAGTAGTAGTTGACTTTGGATGGCATTCCTCTGATAGATTTAAAAGCAGAAAAATAATAATAAATCTTGGTGCCTGTAAAGTCCAGGTGGTGTGACACCTGTCTTGCCAAAAACTGAAATTACTTAGCCTTTTAAAAACTATGAAACCCTATCAGAGTTATTGCTTCATAGAAACCATTCTATCAAGGTTAGCATGCTAACCAGCTAGCCCTGGCCCACCTTACGAATGATGATTTACTACAGCCTCCAATCTGCCCAGAAGACCTGGTGCTGGTTAGGGGGAATATTATAACCTTGTGTGCTATAAAGACAACAAGTGACAATCACCAACATCTCATGTAAATATTGCATGTCTGTTAGTAGAAGCAAAGGTGCCGCAATCAGTTTGAGGTAATAGGAAAGTATTGAGATTGACTAATGTGTGGGATTTGTTGACAAAAAGGAACATGCTATAAATAATGGTATCTTTTTAAGGCAACCACAATGGGTAATGTTTCATCAGGGGCAAGTACAGCTCTATTTCAGAGAGAAATGGAAAAAGGAAGAGAGAAAAAAAGTGGGAAACCATGAAAAGTTTCCCATAGATGTCTTCCTCTTACTCTTTTGTTTCACCTCAACACTCAAGCCAAAAAAAGTTTGAGGCAATATGGAGAGATGCTGCTTGACAAATGTAATGTGACACCATGTGTATTTGCAAATCTTAAAGTGCAGTCAAGTTTGAAGACACTACTCAAAGCCGCAGTCCATCATCCGGTGGCATTAAGCCCAAGATATTACAGATCCATTTTCTCTATACTCAGCATTTAATGAGGTAAGTCAGGGTGTAGCCAGACTCCTTGGGAAATCAATATGGTTCCATTGATTAGCTGTTCTGACTCATAGTCTCTTAATGCAGGCTTGGTCAAAACGCATTTTATAGATGAACTATTCTTAGACAAGTTATTTTAGCATTGAGTTGGGTATTGTGACACATACAAAACAGTCATCGGTAGGGCTTCATTCCCCCCTCCCTCACTATTTGCATTGAACTGCTGCACTACTGCCCCTTACTGTGTTATTAAATGTGTCTTTAATAAAAATGTGAGTCTTATTTATCAAATTCACTTTGTCCATAAATGCATTTCTCAACCACAAACCTAAAGTGGCTCATTGCTAGATTTGCTTTTTCATCAGCACCACAATGATCAGGATATTTAATTTTCAGCTCGTCCTTTAACTAACAGAGATGAGTGCACTTGTCTTTCCTGTGCAGTAATGTTCAGTAATCCATATTAGAAGATTTGTGGTTTTTCCAATGTCATCACTTCTTTTAAATTTGGGATTGTAAACTGTCAAGTGCACTTTATTTACCTTATCTCATTAATCCATTGATCTGGACATGGAAAATCTAAAACCAACAGCAGGGAGAGAAATGAAAATAGACAAACATACCATTCAGGGGACAAAGTTTAGTTCCCATGGCAGCTGACGATGCTGGATATGTTGATGACTATTGTTGAACAAACAAATAGAAGGTTTTATTTATCTTCCCATTTGAACAAATGTTCACTTACAAACAGATATATTTAGATTTAGACAAATTTGTTTTATATACAATTTTTTTCTTCTCACAAACATAGAATCCAGGCTGTAATTTAGTATGTGCAATTAGTGGTGATGTGCAAAAGTTTCAAAATGAAGGTGTTAAAAATGTTTCCACAGTTTGATTCACAGAAATAACATACAAAGAATATGTTGTTTGTGGTTTTCACTTCATCTATTCCTTGTCACTGTTTTGTAAATGTGTTGCACAAGCATCTATGTGCAATACACTGTGTGAGACTAGCATGAAACAGGGAAAGTGAGCAATGGTTTTTTATTACTATAGTATACTGGTGTCAGTGGTTATACCAATTGTTATATAGTGCTTATATCTAGCAAAGCCATATTTGTATTTGTTTCTCTGAATCACAGGAGAGTATATCTGTGATTCAGTGCTTGAATGGACTATCAAGTGTTCTGCATAATCGCACTGCACTGTTTCAGTATTCCTCAGTTCACTGTCATGGTGGTCACAGTTTCATTTTATGAGAAACAATTGCCTACTGTGTAGTTTGAATAATGTCTTTTAGATGGAATACTTTTCACAGAGCTGACTTCATGATGGTAACTTGCCACAGCCCATAATCAAGGTGGTTAAAGCACATTCTGGTGGATGAGGGATTCTACATCCTCACTGTCAGGGGATCAATTTTTTTTTAGGCCTTAGCCAGATTCCACTCGGCACTGCGTCACTGCTCTCAGCCTTTTCAAACAGAATTAACAGTTCAGTCAGAAAACTCACGTGCTTATTGCAGTTTCAGTTTACATTTACAGCATGACTTCAGTATACATTTAGAGTTTGATGTCTAGGCTCCAGCTCATCACTCCCTGAATAGAATTTCATCAAATATACACAGAAGTGATGAGGACATACGTCACGAGAGTAAAACAATGCAGCTCGAGTTTCCTACCTGAACGGACAGCTTTATATAAAGACACCATCTGCTTGTTAGTGTGAGAGGCAGAAGAATAATTAGGTAATATTAGACCTCCACACCTGCAGCGCAATCATTAGATTTTGATTACGCTGTATGAGGTGATTGTTCTTTGTTCATATTTGTCCCTTGTATTCCATAGTTTCCAAGAAGGTTTAAATAATGTCCAACGGGTTCTCTACTCCTGTGATACACAAATTTCATGTCATTGTTCAACGATGTTTTTACCTGTGGAATGACAAAATTACATTTTTGTGAACCATTCCTTTATTAACACTTGGTACTGTACATCTACAATGTAACATTACAATGAAATCACACCTAATTACAAACTGAGCAAATGGTACTTTACCAGTGACAGTAATAGGGTTTCAGGTTATTTCAGAATGCAGTTTCCAGGTTCACTTAGAGAGATAAACCAGGACAACTTAGCTGCTGAGCAACAAACAGCAAAGTAATCTGATGTTAAAAGGTGACAGTTGACATCAGTACCATTGAAGCTGGGGCATATAACCTTTTGCCAAAGCCACACTGAGTGGTTTAATTCCTCCCAGAACTCTGAATGAAGAAATTATGTTTTCGATCTCGAGAATTAATGCATGTAAGTCACATAAGCCAGTTCTCTGGTGAGTTGTGTAACAGGAGCCATGTTAAAAAATAGACTTAATAGCCAAAGTGGCTAAAAAGACTGCATTTATCATACTTCATGGGAACTCAATGGGGGTGGTGTCAGCAGTGATAGTTCAGGGTGACTTTGTGTTCATGCTCTGAATACTAAATTGATCATTGCATCTATCTTATTGAGTCAAAGCAAAGAGGTTTTATTCATCAGGTACCACCGTTATGTATTTGGAACTAATTACATTTTACAAATAGCAGCTGTATTGCACATATTGGTATTTTTTACCCAGGTCCACACAAACCGTGTACACACTACACAAACACGAGCGAAACATCATTGACACACAAAGTTCAATTGTGGAGCTAAATCATGGTGAATAAATAATATCTGATCACACAAAATAGCTGACATGTACGTCAACATTACAAATCTGATATAATGTCCCATAATGTAATTCCCAATCTTACCTAACCAGGGCTGCAAGAAGCCTGGGTGCCATGTTTGATGACCAGCTATCATTCACGGACCATGTTTTATTAGTCTTCTGCTACTACTACTGGTCCAGACCACCTCCCTTCACACACAGTGAAATCTTTAAAGATGGTCAAGTATGCAGCAGCAGCATCTGGTCTTTGATCAACCTAAAAACGCACATCAACTCTACTGCTGCTACTTTTTGACCTGGCAACCCACCTGAATCATATTCAAAACACTAATACTTCTGTTTCTGTGCCCATCTATTTGAACTCAGTCTCAGCCACAGCATTCCTGTTAGGAAGGTAACGGAAGGTCTGGCTTTGGTGTTCATGCAATCTCAGCCCAGGCTATTATGAGTCACCAATTGCTATCAGAGCAAGGGTATCCCTTTTTATCCCTATCTATCTATAATAATCTCTTCAAAACTAATCTTTTCCAAGAGTAAACCTAACCCTAACCCTCCTCTTCTAAGACCTTCCTCTTCTTTACCTGATCTCCTCGCACTCATTGAACAGATGTGATACTTGATACTTAATGTAGCTTCAGTGTTGTCCCTCACTTGTAAATCGCTTTAGATAAAAGCCTCTGCTAAATGGATAAATGTAATATGGTGATACAGGATGTAATACAAGAGAGACACAATTAAATGTAAGAGTAAGATTTTGAAGCAAATACATTCAGTAGCAGGGACAAAATAAACCACATTGCATCTTTTGCACATGTCCTCTTCATGGTGTGTAGTCCATGGCTGCTGAGAAGAATTTATTATTAAGCAGCTTTCTGAAGCCAAATGTTTATTGTTCAAATATAATGAGGCCCTTTAACCAGTGTATCCACCCCTGGTCTTAGCCTCCAGCATAAGTCTGCTACAGAACCTCTACGCCTACGGGTCTGTTCATGCCTCTGCTGACCTTTTCAAAGCTGCAGGATCTGCTTTGTGTCTGTTCCAGGAGCTTGGCCACCCAAGAAAAACACAGGGATCCCAAAGGATGGCGTAATCCTCTTCATTATAATACCAAACCACAGTCTGGTGTAGATCTGTGTCTTTGTTTGTCAGAAGTGTTCTTATTCAGCACTGTCTCTGGTGACATTGTGCAAGTGAGAACTAAATGTCTGTAAATCACAAAACAGTGGAAAATTTTGAAGAAATCTGTTTTAAATGTATGTGGAGAAGCTGTAATTTCAATAACATCAGTGCCAGGGCTATGGGTAAGTAAGGGAAGGGGATCAGCAACTAATGAGGCAGCGGTATCGTAGCAGGCACAGTTTGAAATCAGCTCCTGGACGTCGAGCTGTCAACCATTGCCCTCTGACCTTTGTGACAAGGACAGAGGTAGCCTCTCAGGTGCATGCGTACCTTGCTATGCAGGGAGGCGTAGATGAAGGGGTTGTAACATGCAGAGCTCATGGCCACCAAATGGCAGGAGACTTGTAAGACGTTTATGTAGCGCTTCCCTATGATGTGGAAGTCTGGGTCCAGGTCCAGCAACAGGTTCAGGATCTGCATACAGGGTTAGGGTTAGTTAGTCATACAGCAATAACAAAAAACACACATCACTGAGGTATTCATGGCATGTGATGTTGAATACTAATACTGCATTATTTTTTCTGTAATGTACACCTGATAGTCAGAGAACCTTGTCTCCAAATTTCACCGCTTGCAAATGTATCTGCAGTTTTCATGAGACAACTATGAAACAAGACAGTGCCACAGCTTGTGATCAGTGCGTAAGCAGTGCCTGGACGCTTTTCTGAAATGGGCCACAGATCTTTGCAAATCTATGTCTTCCATTAATATGATGATGATTTCTTCTTTTAGCTTTTTGCATGGCTCATTGTGGATGCAATGTTGGTTTTGGAGACACAATATCTTGATAACTTGCTTCTGTGGTTAATGATGGTGATTAATATCTAATCATCTCAAGGACAGTTAAAGCTTCTTTTCTATCACTTCACAGTTGTCAAGTTAGGGGTTAACAGAATGAACCCCTAACCATAACCCTTTACCTCGTAAGCCAATTAAAGATCTTCCTCGAGTTCTGCCAAACTCTAACATACTCTGTGACTCACCTGCAGAGGCAGCCAACACAGGGCAAAGGCGAGCACAGAGGCCACGAGCAGAGAGAAGGTCTTCTTCCTCCTTTGGCTCCAGCGCTGCTGACTGTTTGACTGCTCCCCAGGCACAGAGTAACGTTTTAGGCTGACAGTGATGGCACAATAGGATATGCTGACTGACAGCAGTGGGATCATATAGGAGGTTATCAGTATGAAGCAGGAATAGAGCAGCCGCAGATTGCTGCTGCTTGGCCAGAATTCCTCACACACCACCAAGTCGATGCCATTCGGGCGCAGGTCTAGGTAACGTGTGTAGAGGGACGGTGGTGCAGCCAGTGCCAGAGATAAAAGCCATACACCCAGAGTGACTGCACCACAGCCCCACACAGAGATCCTTCTTCGCACTGGGTGAGCTAAGACAGGAAGGAAAAGATGTACAGACGTAATGAAAAATATCAACAGTGCATGAATTCACACGTGTAAAAATGTGGTTTAAGGGCCCTTCAAAGTCATTAAGCATAGCATAAGATTTTGTTTGTAGGAAAATGAGATAACACTTCACTCTACTGATCTCAGCACCCTTAGGCTGGGTCTGTCACCACAGTGACTTTGTGGTACCATCACCATCGAAACGCATTTTCAAATCTTACACATAGTGGGTTTGAAGAAGACTTCTAAATAAGCTTCTAAGAGTGACCATGAATCATTTGAAATAATATTAAGTCCCTCACCTACGACAACATAGCGGTCCACAGCGATGGCAGTGAGTGACAGCACCGATGCAAACACTGTGGCACATTGCAGCAAGGGGACCAGGTGGCATAGGGGTCTCCCAAAAGCCCAGCCATGGCTGTCGAAGGCATAAGATGCAGTCAGTGGAACACAGCTCAAACACATCAGCAGGTCTCCTGCTGCTAAGTTACCGATGAAAAAGTTGGTGGCGTTGTGGAGTTTCTTGTCAGCCAAGATACAGGCCAACAAGAAGGAGTTTCCAACACCAGCCACGGCCACTAAAAGGCAGTAGAGAGGTAGGAAGAGGGGTTTGAAACGGAGAAGAAGCTCCATGCCTACGAACATGTCCAGGGGGTCACTGTGGTTCAGTCCTTGGTTTTTGCTGCCATCCAGAGCTCTTCCTTGTCCTGATTCATGGCTGCTGTTGTCAGTCGCACTGAAATCCTCATCACTGAAAATATCCATGTCTCTGCAGTCTAACCTAAAACCAAGGGATAGTGGTATCAGTAACTATTGCGATGTGACATTTTCATTTATCACTGTGCAACACAAATTTATTCTCATTTCTGGTGACACTTCAACCATCACAAACAATGATAATAAAAAATGCAAGATGCAATGACAAAAAATGTGAGTGAGGAACCTATATTTCACTATCTGCTAATCAGATAAAACCGGCAGGCCCTTTAAACATTTCGAGTGAAAGCTTGCTGGCTGACAGATTTAGAGTTTGTGGGGGAAAAAAATTCTGATAAGAGTAAAGTTTAGTGTGTGTCTCCTCTATAAGTCTCAAATTTGTTGATTTATCAACTCTTCAGTGTAAGCAGGTGCACTAACTGACGTGGAGCCATTAATAACCACATGCCAAAGATATGGAGCCTCGACTTTTAACCTATCATTGCTTCCATATGGTTAAATCTGATAAGGATTTTGTAACCCTTCTTCTTTCCCTTATTTCAGTCATACTGCATTGAGTTTGTGCAGAGGCCTTCAGCTGCTGCTCGACTCCCTGCAGAATGAATGTGCTGGTCAGGTGTGCTGTCTTGATCCAGATGAATAAAACCACTGTCTCTGGTGATGATGATCCTGCATGAACGAGGGAAAATGTCCCACTTCATCCTCCTTTATTTTATTTTTTCATCTTCATCCTAGCACAGTGGTCTGGCTTATTCTGTCTTGTTTCAAGACACTGAATCTCATCTGTAGATTCTGAAACTCCTCTGGTGTATTGAACCCATGCTAGACTGGAGAAAAATCTGTTGAGTTTGAGAAATGATTTGAACTTTCACTGACTTGTCTAGAGAGTAAGATAATTATTTAAGACCATAGACATTTTTTGCAGGTCATTGCCTTGTGATGTATCATGCATTAGACATAGCGCACTCTGGTGATTTCTCCTTCAAAAATAGCTGTTAATCCTATTTCTGGCAGCTGGAGAGGCTCACAGCCATAAAACTATCATGAACAGGTCAAATAATTGCAGTGAACTCCTGAGACTTAAACTGATTTGTTGAGTAAGAATGCGCAGTCCTTTTTCTCAGAACTTCAAATAGCAAAAACCTTGGAGTGACAAATTCACCAGACATTTAAGTACCTGACGCAATTTACAACACAATAACGATGAAAATGTGCAGGTCCAGACTTTTCATGAACTGAAACACATTTCAAATTTTGAGAAATACATATAACAGAAGACCAGTGTGAGAAATGCCTCTGTCTTAGGAAGTCTGAAGAAATAATGCCACAGTGGGATGATGGAGATAAACCCAAGTTCCAGGATCTCTAAACTGGATGTTAACATTACTGCAAATAAAATCACATTGCACTTGTTTTGATTATTGATATTATTGATTATTGATTATTGATTTGCTCCCAACAAAGATGTTTCCTTATATTATTTGTAGGCTGGGGCATCTCTGTAACATCATATTGCTTCATTTCTCATGGTATGTTTTTAAGACAGTTTACCTCAACCAAAAAAAACTACAGCTCCTGTGATTTGGATATTGGCCTTGGCCATGTTGTGGTTTTGAAAAATGAGAATTTCTGTCTTATTTTTCAAAATGACCTGACCTTTATCCATGGACTAATGTTTCTCATACATAGAATTTATTCTGTATTATATATTTGTTTCTCACCTAAAGGGTTTTTCAATTTTCTTCCTTTAAAGGTCTGTGTGGAAATGCATTTGAAAGTACAGTACTTATTGATTGAGAAGTCTATCGAGATGTTGCAGTGAGGTGCGGTTGTGCACGTTAGAAAGTAATTTTTTTGTGTGTTCAGAAAAAAGCTCATGAATGCAGTGCCACAATGTTAATGTCAGACGCTGCTTCTTTCCACCAACTTTCTTCTGTAATTTTCTGTTCTGCTGGACACAGATTGTTTTCTGATGTCTGTGAATAGATTCACTAGGAGCTGAAATGGCCTGCTGTATTTGTGAAAGAAGACTTAATGTAGCACATGATTCTTGAAGTAATGTTTCACACTGATCTAGTGTATTCAGAGAACTCTGGTGGAATCGTGACTGATGTTGGACAGGGCAGAGGTAGATCAAGCTGTTCAAGCGGTGTGAGGAACATTTTATTTTCACTTCAGCTTGCTCTACTGTGTTTTGTGATGAGGGAAAGTACCTATGTTTCTATCCTGCTATGATAAATCAAGAGAAAACAGCACATGCACTATACTTAATGCCCACTTTAGGCTGTACTGAATTCCTGGGTATCATTTTCTTTCAGTAAACCAGTTTGAAAGCAACACACACACGTCCATCTCTAGACACTGAATGCACAGTCCTCCGGGGGGTAGGATATTTTGAATGACTTTCTGCTCTTAATATCATCTTCAACAGAAGAGCTCACATTAACAATAAAGGCCCTCAGCATTTAGCAAATGTTTTATTCTTTCCAAAATGCAGCTAGCCTTTTTATCAGTATTCATGATTTTCAATTTCATGTTTCCATTTACATTGACATCTGATGAAGCATAACTAATCGGTGGAAAGAACCTTGGTTTTATTCATAGGTATTTTTGACCTAAGTTTTACACTACAAACTGCTCACTTCTGTTGAAAAAATTTCCATTGTAACAAAAAAAAAGAAAGAAAAAAAAAGCATGCTCAAGTCAGTTTGTGTAACTCATGTTGACATTTTCTAATAATCACCATGGTTATTAGGCTTCATTGGCTGGATGTCTATAAAAAAAAAGCATTCATGCAGCTCCTGCAGTGGCACTTCAGATATTTCAGACACACCACCATCAGAGTGGTGGAGCAGCAGACTGACACTGTCATCCCAATACACCCATGCTGCTAGAATGATTCAAATCTGAATAAGTAAGTGTAGGAATATAACATTAAGTGCAAGATGGGTGACTAAATGGTTTGATGGGAACATAAATTGTGCAGATCCCATGGTCCAGTCCCTCTGTCACCATGCGAAAACCCAAATGAATACCAATGGGAGATTTTAGGTTGACATGTTTGACAGTGCAAGGGTCTTCATCCAGTTGAATTTATTTATCTTGTTTACTGTACATAACAAAAATTCATTGTTTAAACCCAAATAAGGCAGTTTTATACATACGAATCAGGATAAACACGATTTTGATCAAGTCTGGACTGAGGAACTACAGATGAGTCGTTGCCTCTCATCACTGTGGGAAGAAATGATACAAATAGCTGATAAGATCTTTTAGCAGATGGTTCCACTGCACTCGTTCACTATGTAATATGCAGCACCTTAATGCAATTTGTTTGAAAGGCATATTGGGAAAATTCCATGTCCAATTCAAGACTTGTCATTATTACTTGCTGAGCACCACTCTGCACTATAGGTGAAGCTCCTCTTAGTGGCAGATGGAATTGTGCCTTTAATTTCTAGTTTATATGCATGTGTCCGTGATCAACAGCATAAATACGTTTTCTGATCCCATCTGGTCTCACGCTGTCTACCTTATGTGACAGCTGGGAGAAATCCACCTTTTGCCTAGTAACGCTGTTACCATGGCCTTTGTGGAAACCATCCAGATCCAGCAGCTAATTTTTGAGGCGTGATGAGAATTGAGCACCCTCAAAATGCAAAAGAGGAAGGATGGCTACTGATGACTCTCATACCCTGTTTTGCCTCCCCATCTCTTCCTGTCTCTCTTTCATTCCCCTTTTTTTGATCATCTCTAACATAATCACTTTATATAGATCTTGCATATCTATTACGCTAAGACTATGACATCATCATCCAAAGAGAGGAGGAAAAATGAAACACAAATAAAGTGATTATATGTGGTTTTGATGAGATGACATGGTGTCACTAATCTTTTGAACTGAGGATGTAGGATGCCTACTCATGTTGATTTGCTGTATTGCTTCATAATATTTATATAGATTTGTTACAGATACTACAGAATAAAAGAAAATAGAAATAAAAAAAAAATAATAACGGTTTCTGCTTTCTTTAACTTGCATAACACTTTTCCACAGTACCACTGAACCAGCTCTACAACTGAGAGGTTTTGTCTGAACCAAAGTCTGGGCGCTTTCAGGTGTTTGGTATAGTGACACTGTTGCTAGAATTTCTTTCCTAGTCTGCAGGGCAAGTGATCAGCTGCTGGCTTAATGTTATTATATGCTGCTGACCCTTCCATTAAGAGAGGTCAGAGCCTCTCTAATAGCATCGGCCCCACCAAGAAACAAGTGATCACCATTTAAGATGTGCAAACACATTTGTGCACATTTGAACAAATACAAGGGATAGAAAAGTCAGCAAGGTTTTTTTATTTAGGTAAGACTGTAGGTTGGATGCATTTTAGCAGAATTTGTCAGCATTCAAAGCGTTGCTCACCAGCAACAACAACAACAACTCTTTTAGTGGTTTTTGATGCAACAGGATGTGGATTTGCATTCATGTGATAACGTAAGGACATAGGTAGTACTTATTTTCTTAGTTTTAACAGCCGTATTAAAAGCAAGATGCCTCAGCAGTTTTATCCCTTTTCTGAAGTCTGTTTACCTCTGTACTGCGTGCTGTTCAGCTTTCATCCTTGCAGCTGAAGGAGTGCTACCCCTAACCTTTGGCCCTCAATTACACTGATGGGATGCTCACAGATGCTTAGTGCCACACAGTGTCAGAAAAAACAACATTTTTACCCTGATTTTGTAATGCACTTGTATCCCTCATCAAAGAGCAAAGACATGCCAAAACATGCTTTTTAAAATCCAGACAACTTGTAATTGTGCTCTGGGCACAGGAATGAACTTGCAAATGACTGAAAAATTTAGGAAGTGAGTGTAAGTCTCTGAAGGGTGTGCTGCATTCAAAGTCACTGCACTGTGTGGTACCTGCACTGTTATCTGTCTACAGTATATTTATATTTTGCATCTGATCTATTTATGTATATGTATGTGCATACATACATTGCATACACATAAATATATAATACACATAAACAATAAAAATGTCCCACAGTCCACAGAAACATAAAGAATTTGGATGAAATTTGGATGAATATGTGTCAGTAATAATACTGGGCAAGACAAAAAAACAAAAAAACAAACAAATGTAATGCATTATCACATACATGCAAGAAATTGCACATTATACCACACACATATGAAACATTTTACTGCTGGTTTTCAGCAGTTGATCAGATCTGTGTGCCTGCAGTTTGGTCACAGATGCTTTGGTGCTCTGCTGTTGGACCAGTGCACCTTAGAAAACTCACAGATTGAAGTGGTTCGTAACAGTCTATTCATCAGACGTTATATAACTTTGTCTGTCCACTGTGTGTTGAGTATAAAATGTTGCTTGTATTAGATAATATTTGTGAATCACTTGAAATGGCAACTGATGTTAAAGACTTCTAAAAGAAAAGACATTTTTGCAGACTACTCTGTGTATTTCAATTGTGCTTCTTGAGTAAGGATTAAAAATATATATATATAGTGCAAGCATTTGTGGAGGCTATTAGGTCATTATTAGATTTTTGAGTTTGTCCTTACTTTTGTGAATTTGTAAATGTCAGTGCATACAGTGAATCAGCAGATAGATTGAGTATCTCACCTGTGCTGAATTGGAGGTACCACGAAAATCCCTGTGTGCCTCTCTTCAGTTCAGATGATTTTCTTCTCCTTTTCTAGCTCGCTCTTTTCGTTCTTTACTCCTTTTCTTTATAGTTACAGAACCTCGCTCTCTACTCACACATGATCTCCTGCAGCTGGTGTAGAAGCCAAAAGTGATGTGAAGAGTCAGGCAGTGAAGCTGGTGTTGTCTCCCTCCTCACTGAGTGAGAATGACAGAGGGAGGGAGAAAGTAAAGGGACCCACGTAACCTCTCTCCCAGGCTGTTCCTCCTCCCACCTATTCTCCATTATTTCAGCATCTGCACACATTCATTTCTCATGTGTGCACAAAAACACACACGCATGTATACCTAATAACATGCTGTGACCAACTCCAGCAGCCACTTATTTCCCACAGTTTTATTTATTGTATGAAAGCCTTGATTGCCTGCTCCACACCTGAAGACAAAACTAACGAGAAACCTTACAAAAACAGGACAGAATCATATTTACTCTTTTGTCTCCAGGGTAATGAGGAAGATGGAAGTGTATAATTATTGCAAAAGAAAACAAATAAAAACAGCAGATGCATCCATGCAGCTGTAAGAGACGTCATCTCAAACACACTCGCGTCATTTGCATTAATTACCAAGTAATAGATTAAATTATCTACTGTATCACAAAAGCCACAACCACATGTTGGAAAACATATACACGCATGTGTGGCTGACGCTCTGAACATCAGGCAGCAGTTGTAATGTCACGCACCATCACTCCTCTCTCAATTTGTCTCCCTTTTGTAACGCAATTTCGTCTCAGAGGAACCCCCACTGCCACATCGACAGCAGCTGCGGTAAAAGTAGCAGCAAGTAATGTGCAGGCTGTTTTCCTTCATCTCTCTCTCCCTCTCGGTGGTAAAGGCTTCTACTTATGACCAGTGTGTGATGAGGATCTGACACTTGAGCTCAGAAATCTGCTCCACAGGTTCTTTGGCTCATTTCACATCACATCAGTTAGAGGCTTCAGTTCAATACAAGACCGACCACTCCATAGAAACCACTAGCCTTACAAACCCATGAGAGCTGTGTGCAAAACAAGAAAAAAAAATTGCAGAGTGAAAAAAGGGATACAGTTAGAGGAAAGCAGCATCTATGGATTGCTGTATTTCAGAGAAATTCTGTGTGGCAGGTTTTTTTTTTTTTTTTGCGGGAGGCTGAAAGAAAACTGAATGTTTGTCTTGCCACTGTGGAAGGCTCACAAAGAGAAGGGGCCTGAAAAGCCTGAGGCATTCAGGAGATTTTTTTTTTTTTTTTTTTTTGCTGCTGCTCTTAAAGATGAAGGGCAAAAATAAACACTCATCAGAAGTACATAAATACATGGTTGGCTGTGTGACAAACGTCAAACAGTGACACATTACATCCTTTAACCGACTACGATTCTTGCTCTTGCCAACCTTTAATCTAAGTGTTATATTTGATATGTATTTATGCGTTATGCATTAGATCCCCACTTATCAGAAACTCTTATAATAATTATCACCTCTACACTAATAATCATAGTAGCATTTAGACACTGAGGCAAATAAAACCACATTCATTTCAACTTGTTATAACTGTGTCATAGCTGTCTGTGTAAGTTATTATGGGATCACTGCAAATTTTTTGTAGAGGTCCTGTGTGTGTGTGTGTGTGTGTGTGTGGATGCATGTGTGTGGATATCCAGTGAAGCTTAGAAGTTTTCATATTCGTTTTAGCTTTGAGATAATTAGACTTCACTAATAATGAAGAAATGTGTGTCTGAAACGGTTTTAGATGAAAGTAGAAAACACAGCAGCTGAACACTCAGCGGCCTCAATTGCTGCTGCGCCGATCGTTCATGGCTTTCAAATTCATTCAGCCCTTCAGTGGTGGAGGGACTATTCTGGTCATTTACGTCTACATCTGTAATCAATGCTTTGATTATAACAGTTTATCAAATGATAAAATAGAATCGATGTGTCAAAATGAAAGTGGCCACTCATGGTGACGAATCTATAGAGAATTTTCTTTTCTATCTGCAGCTCCCCTTGGTGCCACTGACTTTCAAATAATTGTTTCAACAAAGTTGGAGATAAGCTAGTAACATAGTGGAGCATTAAGAGCCAGATATTTCCCTCAGAAGCTAACAGAGACCAGAAACAGAGTAGTATTTAGTTCAACGTCATTTCTATCTTCTTTTCTTTACCTGCAGTAAGCATGCAAACAGCTAGCTCCAGTCTGACTAGAAGACCATCTTGTCACTTTCAGCATGTCAAGTCTGCCCTAAAGAAGTAGTGCTGCTGAGTGCAATGTAAATGCAACTGAAGCTCTTGCTCACTGGCTGAAGCCCTTGACAAAGAAATGATGAAACAAAGAATGTTTGTTCAACAACAGAGAAACCTGAAATAGCTCAATTGAAAGAGAAACAGGAAGATGTGGAGACATCTGTCCGCTACAACGATTTTTTAATCTTTAGTTTTATGCTTGGTGTAAAACTACAGCATTTTCCATGTAGTATGCTTTATGCAGTGTATCTACCTTTACAGTTAAATTACAAAACCAGGTTATTCCACAGTGTGTTGAAGTTTTGATTTTGATTTCAATGAACTCTGATGCTTTGAGGGTACTGCAGTGCAGTACATCTGCCTTACTAAATGTCACAGTCTGTCTAATTTTGATCCAGTGCCCCTTAAGGACACCTTTAGCAGCAAACAGTCATGGTAGATTAGCTCATCTCATCTTGGCTCTGACCTCCATATGTCTTTATGAACGTGAGCCACCCTCCAGGAAGGAGAGGTGCTTCAGAGACGAGCTGACTGAGGTGCCCAAGTGAGGACTGTTAGTGGTGGAATTGTTAAACTATTTGTTTGAGCAAAAAGCATGAAAAAGAGGAAGCAGCTTCAGTGACAATAGGACAGAATTAGGACTCAGGAGACTTGATGGAAAATAATAAGACAATATGGACATGAAATCAAGTACAAGAACCTGTTTATAAAGACAGGGGAAAGACAAAGAGAAAGAGTGTCCACTCTCAAATCTATTTTCACACTCACACAGATTTTGTCTGAATTTTCTTCAGAAAAGCCACAAGAATGATGCAAAGCGTCTGATTCATGAATGACGTGGCTCCATGCGGCTCAATGGAAGCCTGAAAGCAAATATTGCAACAGAGTTGTGCAGACAAGTCTATACCACGACTGAAAGACAAGGGAAAAAGATCTAGGTTTTTTGTGGTCTAGGTCTTTTTTGGAACATGAACTGAATATTCAATATAGATAACAGATGTTTTTCAGTACTTCCTCTCTGAGTAAAATGGCTTGCTTAACCCTTACTAGAAAAGCAGCAGACTGAGGGGAACAAGTTGAGCCAGCACTTCCATTAATGGCGGTTTCCCAGAATTACTATACAATTTTCATTGAAAGCTGCAGCTAATTTTTGTCCTACAAGTTGCTGCCTGAACTAAGGACAGAACGAGCAGTGACACCCCGGCAGACAAATTAAGCATTATGTCAGTTAGATTGTGTCTGAGATCTGTGGTGTTTTCAAACCCTTCTGTTAGCTCAGGCACTATTTGCTGATGTTTATTCTTGCCTAGCATGACATTGACTGCTAGACAGGGCTTGTTTTACAGGGCACATGAGCCCAGACAAAGTAACATCCTATCATACTGGTCTTGTTGAGAGAAGCTGCTTGTGAAACACTCAAGTAAAAATCATGTAAGTGTTTTCTCCATTGTATTTTGCACCTCCATTGTACAAAGTAAATTTCACATTGTTGCTGTACAGTGTTTTTGAATGAGATGTTTTCAACCTTTCAGTAAACTATTGGTTTCCACATGTTGTTTAGAATGAAACCAGTTGGTTAGCATGACACTTCCTACTGTTTTGTCAAGCTGTTCTCTAATCAGACAGTTGGTTTACCCTCACTCACCAGACTAAAAAGGTTAAAACTGTGTATCACAGGCAGGGTGTGGTAACACTTCATGGGTGGCTATTTGTGTCAGAGTCAGGGGTGAAAATCTGTCAGCACTATGAACACCCTAACAGAAAATGGGCCTAATATTGATGTTACTTTTAAAGCAATTTGAGATGTCACTGTGACTGTGGTATGTCTTCAATTTGGGTTTTAGGTATCAACCAATAGCTCATCACAGATCCAGCATCATTCACAAGCTGAAGTCTAAGACCAGGGGTGGGGAACCATGTGCCATGGAGAGCCATGTGTATGCAGGTTTTCCTTCCATTGTCCATTATCTGTGTGTGTCTGTGTGTGTGTACATCTTGTGTGTGTTTGTGTGTCTGTGAGGCCATAATGTGTCTAGTGAACTGACAGTCATTCATAAATGTCAGTAGTAAGTATTGGGATGTTTGCTCCTCCTCACTCCTGAGCTTCGTTTTACCTTCAGACATTTGTGGCTGCAGCAGTGACAAGTGACAACTGCCTACAATTTGAAATGTAATACAATAGAAAGAGCTTTGCCATGTGAGGCTTTGCTGCTTTGACTGTATGTTGTGTCTGGTGTGGTGACAGCCCACCCACAAAAAAACATGCGTACTTTTCTGAAATTCAAGAGAACTTTGGAGACTGTTGAGCTCTGATGCACATTTGATGATTGTGCTTCCTTTTCAGTTTTCCTAACTTCTGCAATCTGCAACTGGGCTTTATGATTAATACCCACCAGGAAATATACACAGTTGCCCATAAATGGAATAATTTAGTTTTTAGCCACATTCCTCTTTTTATTCCTATTACAAAGGTTAATTGTGTTTTAATTTTCACAGTGATTTGTTTGGAAGAGACTGATCAATAAAGTTTTGAGAAGATACACACTTTATCCATCAAAAATAAATCACATTGTCACAATCATTTCATGAGAAGAGGTAAAAAAATATTTTATTCCAACTTCACGGGCGAACCGTATATCAAGTCAGTTGCTGAGTTGCAGAGTGTTCAGTGTCATTTACATTGAATTTGTCATTCTCAAATGGAGAGATGTTCATCCTTGGGGATATTCATCGTGTGTGTGTGTGTATGTGTATGTGTGCCTACCTGTGTTATCTGGAGCTGGGTGTGGTCTGCAGTCTCCTCACTACTCACCTGGTACCTATCTGCCTTTAAGCCACCAGTGGATTATTGGGCTTTATTGCAGCAGATGACGACCTGCTTCAGATCTCCACTCCTCTGCCCTGCTCAACCTCCTTGTCCGTCCCTGGTCCAGAAACTCTTCTGCAATACTCACCTGCACGTTTAAGACCACAAGCGACCTGAAACCCTGCCTGCTCACTCTCCTTCTCTGGAGCACTCAACTATCCTTTTGGACTTTACACCATTCTGCATCAGCTGTAAAAAAGAACTATCAGTCGGTATTCTTACTACACCATCTTTTGAAATATTAAAAAACAAACAAACAAAAACAATGTTGTGATGGCCCTCAGGCATTTTTGACTACTGCTGCTTGCCTTGCCTGTGCTCCTCCATTTCAGATGCTCCCGGTCCCGTTCCTCACACCTCGTTGGGGGATTCACTCCACCTGCTGCCTATCTATGTAGTCTTGGCAAATCCAAGATGGCAGTCTCTCTCTCTCCTGGATGGCTGGAGCTTTCAGGCATCCAACATGGCTTTGTTTGATTTTGGTTGTATTGGTTTGGTTCTTGTGCTTTCTTTGTGACTTCACACACGCACGCACGCATGCACACACACACACACACACACACACACACACACACCTTGTGCATCTAACACCCCTCAGCTCACTACTGATCACTGATGTACACTCAAAGTTGGACTTTTGCCTTACCTTTTAATAAAATTATGATTACTTTAACTGGCCGTTGTGTGGTCCTCCCTCTTTGGTTACGCTTTCCAACGAGCTGGGCATAACATGTACAAACAGCCAGCCTCAGGTTGGTCACACGCAGGCACGTACTCATTCTAAAAATCCAATATCCTGGAGGATTTTTGTTTTCATTTTGTTGTTTGTGTTTCAGCCATCCTCAGTGTTTTGTCAGTGATCTGTCTGATTACACTGGGGAACAATTTGAAAAAAAATTCTGTTGAGTTAGATTTTTATGCTGATTAAAACTGAAGTTGACATGCTCATTCCAAAATTGCAGTTGGTTCTTTTCTAGCATGTCAAGTTTTTTCTCCACAGCTTACCCTCCAGATAAGCAAAGTTCCACTGATTAGCTG
>OMNW01009556.1:6090-32751 GCA_900303245.1 Selene dorsalis
CAGATGAGCCTGATTCTGAATGAGGAACCTTTATTTTGTCAGTTATCACACCTGGGTTCAAAAGTAAGTAATGCATTTCCAACTGATGTTGACACCACAAGTGCAGGTGTAGATTATGCTGTTGTTAAACTTTGGCAAGTTTAATTAGTCCCGAATGTTGACAGCACAAGAAACTGGAATTTACTTGAAAAAACTGCAGCTGAGCCCGCTGACTGGAGTGACGTGTATCTCAGCACTGTTTGTTTAAACAGTCACTGTGTAGCACCTCTGCAGTAACAGTCCACAAACTTTCACTGCTGTGATTACTGCTTAAGAGCTCAGCCCAAATGTTGAACAATCCAAAACACACTGACAAAACTATTCTGTGAAAATGTGTTGTACTGCAGCCTTTGTCTTTGTGGAAAGACTAAAATCTCTATCTAAGATGAACTTTTTGTCCATCAGAAGAAATGGATATTAAATCTTCCACAATTAGGAAACGTCTGGACTGCTTTCCCTCAAGCATGTGCAAACCCAAAGCCACACACACTCAAACGTGCACATTTCCACCCCACTCTCTCCCAAACCAACCCTAAACAAACCTGCTCTAACACCTCTCTGGGGGACTTGTCGGTTGGCAGCTTATGGACCACACACAGGTATACACAGACCCACACGCACACCGAAAGGCTCACATAAACACAAATGCATACACAAGCAAATCCACACACTCTAATTTAATATCCATAACAACATAACCTTGAAGGATAAAATGCAGGACTCATTTAAATGCTAATTTGTTTGTTAACATAACATCAAGATTCCGCGCGGGACAGGTTACGGAACTAGGCTGTCACTTGATATGTATATTTTATTCTACTTTGTTATTTTTATTGGAACTTTGATTATGATAATACAAAACACTAAATAAAACATTAATATAAACAGGAAGGACTTGAGCAACATCTTTTATGTATTCAGGTGCTTATTACCAGGCGGGAAATAAGGAAAGCGAGAAAGAAGGAGAAAGCTAAGGGGTGGGTGCATCTGTGGATATGTCAATATTGAGACTGATGGACCAAATCATATTTATTTGTTTGCTGGTTCTTCATATACACATTTTTTTTTTTTTTACTATGAACAAGCACACAGTTTCACAAACCCTTCTCCTCTATAAGAATGGAAAATGAAGAAAAGACAGACCAAGCAATGGTGATTGTGGTATGGATTCTATATATTCAGCATGAGTTGGGCTGATGTTAATATTTTAGCTTAGTTTTTCTCTAATCCAAAACCCAGCAGTTGTTTTTTTTTCTTCTTTTTTGTTGCTGCTTTTGTTTCATTCTGACAAACTTACAGCAGGGGGCAATTTATCAGTGAGATAAGAAACAGACAGACTGAGAACTTGTTCAGTCAGTATTCAAAATAGATATAGGTAATGTGATATTATACAGTCATTACTAAAACTAATGTAAGCACAACCAGTGTCTTTAATCTCATCAAACAGGTTTTGGGTTTGTCTGCATTGTTTAACGGTACCCTGTGGAGTTTGGACCACTATCGCACTACGGGGACAAGGCTTTTGTTTTACAAGCAGACGTCATTTTCTTTGCATCTCATGAAAATGCAATAAGCTTTTTTTTCCTTTCATAAATATTTTTTGGGCAGTTTTTTACTTTCTTGTGACGGGATATGAGAAAGTGACAGCCAAGTTGAACGAGAGAGAGAGAGAGAGAAGGGGTGACATACAGCAAAGCAAACAGCCTTCTTTTAAATATTAAAATAATGGCGATTTTGTGAAATTGTTATAAATCACCTGCTTCCTGCTCTCCCCTGTTATTGACACCTGAGAACCTTGTCAGAGGTGCAGTCACCTGTGTGAGTTGCTCTGTGTTTGTCTTGTACTACAAATTTAAGCCCATTTCTCTCATGACCAGTGCTGTACTGCCGGAACAAAAACAACCTCTGGAACCTTAGGTTATGAATGACATCATGTTGTTTTGTAAAAAAAAAGTGGTCAAGTCATTGAAGTGATTTTTGGTACACCCATGACATGCAAGGAAAGTCATGGAAATGTGCCTTTTATACTCTGCAAGGGCAAAAAACAATATCTCAGAGTTTTGGAGATGGTGATAATAGATATTGCTTTCAGCAGGTATGGGTGGTGTCAGATGGGACTAAATTGGTGTTGATAAAATGGCCTGTGAGGAACAGAACTATAATGAAAAAAGTCTGCTTTTACAAAATTGCCCATCTACTTTATTGTCTCAAAATTAAGACAGTGTATCACTGGCTTTGATGGTTATAGCCTCGCTGTGAGTTATGGCATGTCTGGTGCATTGGTGGCAGAAATGATCAATCAGGGTATTGTGTGTCTGTGTGTGTGTGTGTGTTTGCCGCTGAGAGCTTATTCGGTCTGTGCTCACCCAACTCTCTCTGTCTGTCTAAAGTGTTGCAGTGACACAAAGCCCTCCACTGTGCTCTCATCAGAGATGGATGGCCTTGGCTGGAGGCTGTATAAACTCCACTCCTACCTCCAGCAGGAACGATACCACTGTTGTGAGTGAGGAATTTGGGATGAACACATGAGAGGGAGAGTGGTGGTTGTAATGAGGGTGGGCTGATGTGGCGGGGTATGACTCCTCAAGACCAGCCTCTGCCTTTAGAAATCGGATCTGTTTATTTGCCTCAATCTCCTCTAAGGACATTGAGCTAGTCAGGGCAATATGCGCAAGTGTTCTTGCAAACGTGTGGCTGTGTGATTATTATATCACTTACCACAGCCTGTCAAAGAGACATCACTTCTGAGAGCGTTTAGCCAGTGCACCCAGCCGTGAAAAATGTTGAGGCTCGTTTTCTCTGTGTTTCTGGAAGGGGATATGGCAACAAGGCTGCCTGTGTTTCTTGGCGTGTGGTTATCATTTTGTGTTGTTTGGGTGTTTAACTGAGCAAGTGTGTGTATTTGAAAGTATGCATGTGTGGATGTTGGTGTGCATACGGACGTATTATTTTTGTGTGCACGTGTGTGGTCTAAGTGAGGAGCGCCGGCCCACCCTTATGTTTCTGCATTTCTATGAGTTTCATACCACACACAAAAATGCACTGGTATGCCAGACTTAGTATGCTCTTTGTGTTTTTATTTCTGAGTGAATGGGCCCACTTCAGGAGCGTGCACAGGCTGAGGGAGAGCTTTCTGTCTCTGATGATCTATAGAGTAAGTGGTTTGGACGAGCCTCCTCTTGATGTGAGCCCCACTCCAACTCGACTCGCAATACGTCAATGTCGGCTGCAATACACTGAACCATATGTTGGCTCATGGGTCTCTTACGCTGAAGCAAAGACTTTGCCTTGTCACAGTGGCACAACATTTTCATCATTATACATTAGGAGGATCCACTTGTGTCATCACATACAATGGGAGTACGAGGGAATTTTCACACAAGGTGATTTGTCCCTGTTGCCATATATTGTGCCTGAGGCGTTAAGGTGTTGGCAAGTAGGGCTATGAATCATGTGGCTACCTTAGACAGTGATACACCGAAGTACCTACTCTTTTATACTACGCACAAACTCTTACGCTCTTGTGGCCCTTTTCAGACATTACAAGACATTTCCTGTAAGAGCCATGTGTTTGCATGGTATTTAACACCTTGTGCGTAAGCAAGCAGCGTCACCTTTGTAAAAAGATGAAGTAATGATATGAAAGTAGCAGATTTACTCTCCCTTGCACACAGTTTGGTGTTTTTGATCCAGGAATTTTTGATTTCATCTCTCACAGAGACGCATGTTAACAGTGTAGCACGTAACTCTGCACAGAAGAGGCCAGCTGACCAAAATTCACATTTCAAAACTTTGACCAGCTGGTGAGGTGAAAAGAACAAGTCCACAGCTTGAATTTATCTCAAAAGATGTGTGTCCAAGTGTTTTGCATAACAATGGCTTTTCCCAGTTGTTGCAGCAGAGAGGGTGTTCACCTGGAGACATGATGTTAGTAACAACACATTAGAGCACACCACTTTTTCTCCCTTTAATGTGATCTTGGTCAGTTAAACACACTGTCATTTGATAGTTCTCTCTCTCTCTCTTTTTTTTTAAGCTGCATACTCTGGCATACTTTCTTTGCTAGACACCTTACTAGACTGTCAATGACCTTCATCAAGACCACTTAGGTTAATTGCCAGTTCTGTTTCAAGGCGAGGAGTCATGGGTTGGGCACTGGCAAAAATATAGCAAAAATGTAATGTCTCACTTTCTGTTTTGTCACGTCAATCAAAAAAAAAAAAAAAGGACTCAACTCTGAATCAACTCATGACACCGACAGCTGGACTTGAATTGCAAGTTTGCCAGAGAATCCCGCCCCTTGAGACCTGACACATTTTACGCAGTGAGGTCCATTTGTGAAAGGAGCTTATGAGTGTAGTTGCTGCGTTAATAGAGTCTAAATATTCAAACTGTGGCATGGTTAGATTTATGAGACTGGTTGCTTATTTAAATATGCCTGAGTGGTGAGCAAAGATCAAGGAGTCAAGACGTGAAATAGCGGGAATAGTGGGTCCTGCCAATGTTATTAGTGTTTGAAGTCTGTATGCACAGTCGCACCCAAAGTTACAGTAGGAATACCTTGGCAGACCCACATTTACATGCATCTATGCGTTAAGCACACAAGCGTGCACGCATACATGTGTTTTCAATGAAGCAGACAGGCAGGAATATAATGGTAAGTGGCAGGAATGGGGTTAGGTTCCCCACAGGTCCTGCTGTAGCATGGTGGGCGATGGGTTTAGAAGTGGGTCCTGGGGTATATGTGTGTGTGCGCGTGTATTTGCGCATGGGTATGCCAGAGTGAGAGTGTGTTTGAGATTGGGTTGTTTTCACAGTAATGCGGATGGAAGGAGTGGGACCCACCCTGAGTCACGAACAGAGGGCTGATTGTGCAGCAGTCAGAGTGGGCTGGATGGCCTAAACCAGCTCTGGGGAGAAGGTGGGTCAGACTGTTTCCCCCGAAGCCGCAACCGTGACAGGTGGCAGAGAGACTGCTGTCACATTATACCCTCCCACTCCTCTGAGCAAAACCATCAAAGATAAAATCATATAGGTATACACAGATGTGCATATCTTCCTTATTTCAATATGTAGCTGCCTGCTTTAATTATTGATGCTTATGAGGAATATCATGTTTGAAAATGTAGTTATGAAAACTGAAAAATTTACCTCAGTTTTGTGGTTCTGTGATCTTAACTGCCATCTTTCATCAGCTATGCTCAAAATCACATGTCTCCCTCCTCACCTCTCAGGCCTGAAGTGTAATTTCCCAGCTCTAAATCCAGAAGTGCTACCGGGGGACACGTTGGGTAGATTACGAGGTTAAGGCTTCATTTTGTCCCTGAGCTGTGAAGAAAACGAAAAGCAACAAACTTGAGTGTGACCTGTGCTGGTTTGTGGTTCCAGGGAGAGCCCAGAGCAGCCCCTGAGGCCCTGAGGTGTCTGAACCACCTCCACTCACTTCTCTCCCAGCCTCAAATTGTTATTGAGCTAGGGGCCTGGGGGGCTGGCTGGAAATATTGTTTAATGTTTTTGAACAGAAAAAAGGCAAGATACAGTACAGCTGCACAGGGCCAAAAGCCACAGCTCTGATCGTACAAGGTAACGAATGCCATTCACACTGTGTGTGTTTGATCTGCAGATGGGCCACAGAGCAAAACTAAAAATCTGAACACTGAACAACAGTTATTTCACGTAGACTCACCATTGAAAGGACTGATTTTCACTGTGTAACTGTTAAAGTTAGAGTACATTTGCTTTCAAGTTAGGTTAGGTGAACTTAATATAACTTTGGTTTCTATGAAAATTACTTTTCACGGTTTGTGGTCAGTAGGGCTGATCAAAGTTCTCCAGCGAGTATCAGAAACGGATATGCTGACCACATCAGGAGAGAAGAACACAGGGTGGTTTTATACTATATCTGTTGAGGCGATCTGTGAAAATGTTGCCACTGGCGCCATGCAGTTTCTGTTTAAAAAATCAAAGGGAGATTTTGAATAAAACGGATATTACGAGTAGAATTTTTTCGCTCTAATATGGCAGAGTTTTGGTCATAAGATTTATAAAGCACATTAAAAGCAGTGTTTTTGTTATGCTGCTTTAGAAAGCAGCATAAAACAATGAAAGTGTAAGATGAGAAGTAATAAAAAGGAATTCAAGATTGGTACCAAGAGTAAAATGGATGGATAGAAAAAATGTAATTGCCAGCAATAAAAATTTGATACTATGGAAAATCAATTAGCAGGAATTTAACAATCCATATGAAATTGTAAAAGCTAAATATCGTATTGAGAAATTAAGTGCACAGCGAAAGCAGAACTCTGACCAATAAAACACAATGGTTAAGATTAAGTAGGCAAAAAGGTCTTTTGATAAAACTATATTTTCAGAAGATGCTGATCTTGGAGGGGATGCAATGCTTGTGCAAGAGATTGCCAGTTCGATTCCTGACGGGGATGATCGTTTACTGCATGTCTCTTCCTTTCTCCTCCTGTTTCCTGTCATATTTCCACCGTCCTATGTAATGAAGGCAAAAATGCTGAAAAGTAACTTTAAGAAGATACTGATCTTGTAAGCCTGAGTTACTCTGGCAGGGCATGGCACTTGAGAGCTGAGGTACCTGGAGGGGTAAGTCATATGTCCCATTACTATGGTAACAGCCAGCAGGGTACTACCCCAGGAAATCAGGCTTTGTAAAGATGGTGTGAGAGGAATAAATGGCAAATCTTAAAACCTTGCAAACACATGTTTTCATTAGTTGCCCAGCTGCCTTTTCTGTACAGTGTATTGGGTTTTATTTTTTTACTCTGATTTACTCCCACTTAGAGACCACTACTAGATTTATAGTGTAAGCAAATCAAAGCATTGGTGATGGATAAATGTCCCTACAGCTGAACAATATTTTGGAAGCAATATAGAAGAAAGCTTTGCTGTGCATTATGCATTATGAGCTCCAACACACTGATGTGCATGTCACGTGGTTTCGGAAATGAAACGGACCAAATTAAACCGTTTAAAAAATGTCATATTACAAACTCTTTTGCGTAAAGAATTTTATTTTACTGAAGCAAAGACCCTCTTGACCACCCCAAACAGACTGTCTTAACTTTGTTACCCGTCTGTGGTCTTCTCATCTAGTGTAATCAAATCATGCTGTGGCCCTGTTTACTAAAACATATTTGTGCTGCTTTTGTCTTTGCTACATTTGACATTGTTCGGTTTTATGCATCGCGAAGGACAAAAGAACCCAATGATTCAGAGGAATTACAGGTCACAGATGAGATTCAAAATGATTTCCACCTTTAACAGTGTTCTGTATAGAGTTAAAGAGAAAACTGTTACTGACAGCAGGACATTACACACAAATTCCCCTGGTCTCCCTCTAGCCTTTCCCTGCATTCATAAATATCCCCTCGCCTGCTTCCCCTAATTACTTAGCATGAGCATGGCTGTTTCCACTTCCCTCTCACACATAATAGAAACTGCTTTTTAATATCCAGGCATCATAAAATGTCATGCTGACTTAACAGACATGAGGAGCAGAAGGAGCAATAACAGAGGGGGGAGGAAGGGTTGAGGGGCAGGGTGGGAAGTGCTGTTCAGAGCAGGGAAGGAGGGATGGGCACTAGATGTTTAGAATTTTTAATGGGTTTAATTTTTACTTCTCCTTTCCTTCTTACTTTCCTACTCCACTCTTCTCGTCATTCTTTCTTGTGTTTTGCTTTTCTTAGGTAATTTTTCACTTCGTCCATTCATTTTACTCTCATTACTGAAATATTATGGAACAGTTGACTGGACAGAAACCTTTTCCTCCCAAGTTAAATAAGAGCAATTTTGGAAAATCAGCTACTGTTAACTGTTCTGTGCTTTAAAGACCTCTGATTCTCATTATCAATGGGCCGATCCAATCCAACTGTGTCTCAGCCTGCATATTGTTATGACATTTCCTGATTCTAAAACCTTAACAGCTCTCATCACCGGAAAACAGCCACTAGATTTCAGATTAGTTGACTTTATAGTCAGCTTAGCTTTTATAGCTTGTCATTACTCAGACATCTGAAGCATTTCAACAGGACCATTAGTCAACCTGTAGCCAACGCCACCCACTGGGACAACAGAGATGAATGACCTGTCACTTTCTGCGGCATTTTTCAACGTCCTTAGGAAAGACAGAGATGGCTTTCATGAGTGTGAAAATTCAAGTTATGCCCCATGTTAGCACCTTGTTTGGACCGACTCGATATGAAGTCAGAATTTAAAAGAACACCTGCTTGTTCGTCCCTCTGATTTTCATTTAGTCTGTCACTTGGCAGGTGCTCAGGTCTTGTATAACATAGATGGCATAATTGGGACATTTTGATGGCTGTTAAAATTCACTTTTTTAAAGATAAAGTATAATAATTTCCACTCTTCCCGTCGGCTAAGCCCAGCCTCCTGCCTGCCTCTGTGGGTTTTCATTAATTTTTCACTGGGCAGTGTGTGATGGATAGGTTGTATTTATTCACTGCTGGGCGTCTGCTATGTGAATATGACTCATTTTGGGGCATTACGTATTCATGGCTTGGGATAGGCTGTATACAGGAAGTTATAATTAATGTGTCACAGTAGGAGGTGTTGGTAGACGGCAGGTTTGTTGGAGGGCGTTGTGGAGCATAATGTGATTTACAGTACAAACAACTGGGAGGATGTTTGTCTGCTGTCCAAAAACTGAAAGGCAGAGCTCTCCTCCCGTTCCAGGCTCTGATAGGTCTAATGTCCTGCAGGACATAACCAGCACTAAAAACACTACCTCTGAGCTTGAATGTCAGTAATATGATTCTTTGTGCAAATAGAAATAATGTGACTTGCTAATTTGTTCTATTACTGACCATTATACTGGTGGAGATCCATGGACTCAACTCAAAGCAGCTGTTTCACACATGCAGGAGTTTTCTCCTCTTGGCAGACAGTTTCTGGGGACCTTCACAAACAACAGCAAGGCCAGAGAAAGGCCTGGAGCTCAG
Source organism: Selene dorsalis (assembly GCA_900303245.1). Classification (NCBI taxonomy): domain Eukaryota; kingdom Metazoa; phylum Chordata; class Actinopteri; order Carangiformes; family Carangidae; genus Selene; species Selene dorsalis. The sequence goes on from OMNW01009556.1 coordinate 15,114, forward strand.
GGGAGAAATGATATTGTTTATATGTCTCCATTTTGGTGGGGAGATGGTGTAAACCTTGATTAGCTGCATGCTCTCCCTAAATCCTAAATTCTGTGCAAATCAATGCATGCACTGAAGGAATCACATCATAGATTTTTAAAGGGATTCAAGGCAAATTCTGTATAAGGTTATTGCTTATGTATAAGTATGTATTCCATTTTAATATTTGACCCTTAATATTTTTGGAATTTTGCAGATCTCAAAACAACCTGCGCCGATAATTTAAGGAAATGAACCTACTTCTATGACTATAGGGATTATGGCAATAGGCGAATTTGTCAAAATGTTGAATTATCCATTTAAAGGTAGAGTCTGCAGGATTGTCCTCAAAAAAATAAAATATAGACTTTTACAAAAGAAATCCCACTTAATCATCACCTATGGTCTGCAGACTCCCCCCTCTCTGTCTGTGTTTCGATATTTCGTTGTGGACGGGACGTTTCTGGACGGGAGCCAGTGACGGACCGCAGGTGAAGTTGGGCGTGCAGCACGAATAGGCCCCGCTAGTCACAAGTGCTAGCCCGGCGGTGGACGCTAGCACCCGCTGACGGTGGACACTAGCACCCGCCGCTAGTACCCGCTTCTGTGCTCACCGCTACATCCCTCCTGCTCGTCGCAGCATAGCCTTCGAAGCTCCTGTTGCAACACTCCATTAATCAGATGTCTTTCTTGGGCACTGTGGAGTCATAGTCATCTTGTATATCGTTTTGCTACTGAGATATTTGGCTTAAATATAGAAATAAGAAATTTTCCCAGATTGTGCAGCCCTACTTTCAGCCAGTTTATTCTGGAAAAAAAGTAACCACAAGAATGAATTTTCTGAGGTGAACATACTTACTACAACATACTTATCTATTTGCGCTCTTGGCTGCTGGTGAACACAGGTAACCCCAAAAGTGCATGCCGTTGAGGGGCTGCTGCAGAGTGTTATCAGTGAAATATTTTGGGGTGTGGGGTATGGGTCTGATGTGCTTCTTGACATCTGTGGTTTCATTACAACCATGAATGTGTGTGTTGGCAGTATATGTGCAGGTATGTTTTAGGTTCTGTAGTGTTTTTTATTTGATTTGGCTCATTTTATATACTTACTCCTCCCTCCTGATAATGTTAGTAGCCCATCCCTCCTCTGTCAGCTCTCAGTGCTCCCCATCTCCACCTCGGTCTGGCTCTGGTGTGGGCCAAGGTCCTCAGTAATAGCCAACCTTAATCACATAGCGTTTGTTAGTGTTTGTGGGTCTGACCATTTCCAGGTGCATGACCTGATTTTCCTGCTGGGTAGGTGGTCCTGAGGAGACACGGGACCGTTTATCACTGAGCAATAGTCCATTAGAGGGCAGGCCTGTGTGGATGTGTATATATGTGCATTTACTGGAGTTATTTCTTTTCTAACGCAAAGTGACAGACAGAATTATGGTTGTCCTCTATCTTTTTTATTCACTCACTCTTCTGCACGGCGCACTGCTGAAAGGGGTTCTTTCCCTCTTTGTGCCAGTTTGTGTAAATATGACTGCTGCCCTGTATTCGTGGATGTCAGCAGATCTAGATCCCTCCACTGAGCCTTATAACCTTGTGGGGAGAGGGGGGTTTCAAGCCAAGGCAAACATGGTAAAACCAGTGTGAGGCCAGTGCTAATGGTAAGTGGCAACACAATCAACAGTTGAAACAGAAATTGGCAGTTACAGATGATTTTAAAACCATTTGGAAAACAGGTTATGCAATTGGAACACCCAGATTTGGTAATTATTGAACATTTTTACGGGCACTGATATTGAAAATGGAGGACAAAGGTCATTTGGTCACCAGACATCTTATTGTTGGGCTTCGGCTGAGACTTCAGGAATGTTCCAGAAACCCACTAAATAAACTCACTGCTGTTTGAAGCCACAACCCAGCACCCAGCCATCAGCCAGGAGGAATTAGCCCTGATTCATAGTTTAGGAAACTTGTAGTCCTTCACAAGTCTCAACCCTGAACTCATGCTTTCTTTTGAGTTTTTGTGTGGTAAAGGTACCCCACTTATCTCTCTCGCTCCTTCCCCCCTCCCTCTTTCTTCCCCATGTCTCAATCCATCTTTGCGCCAACATGTTTTCACTGGCCATAATCCTATTAGAGGCATTTTTGTCGTTTATTGTCTGCCAAGATTAGATTTGGAGAGGAATAATAATAAGAGGTTGAGATTCTGAATGGGGTCTCTGTCCCTCCTGTTGGCTTTAACCAGATTTGTTATTGTATTATGTTATATAATCATATCTGTTTCCATATCGTGCAGTAGTTTTGCTTAAGCTGCTAACGAAACATTGGTTTTACTGTAAATCGGCTCTGGTACAGATGGTGCTTATTGGACATAGATTCTTAGGCTTAGTAACAGTTTGTTTTTAGGATTTTGGCAGAGGCTGCACCATATGTGAACCTTAATTTGATTACGAGTAAAATATTACATTAGGTGTGAGCTAAAAGGATTTCTAAGCAGTCTGGGTCCTCTATTGTGAAGACTGCTTGAGAAATTCCTTCCCTTTGTGGTTCAAAGCTGTTTCCTCTTTACGTCTTTTAGGAGTGCATTCACTTTGAACAACCACAGTGATATTGTGGAAGCTGTGATGTCGATCTTTCCTCCTTGCTTCAGTTCTTGTTATTGCATTGTAGAACATAAACAAGCGACAAAGATGTAATAAAATGTGGGCTACACCACATCACCTGTGGTGTTAATTGAAAATGATGATTATAACAATAGCCATAAGTTTTGGATAGCATGAAAAGAATGGAGATGATTTCTTTTTATAGCCATTTAACGTTTACATCACAATTACTGGCATGCTGTTGTGTACATAATATATTTTAAATATTCCTCCTGATTTTAATCGTTGCAGTCATTAATTACAGAAATGTATTTCCATCCACCTCCAGTGTTGCCTTCCTCACAAATCCAGGTACTCTGTTGTCAATGAGAAATATTAAGATAAAAAAAAACGAGACAGAGAAAAGAAAACTTTTGATTTCAAGAACCATAAATTCTGGGGGAATTTAGTGCCTCCTCCTTTCTTTCAAATGCAAAACAGCTTGTTAATTTTAGGAGATTTTTAAATGCATGCTGCCCGCTGAATTTAAAAGGCTCGGCAGTGCCCTTTTAGGTTATATGTTTGAAAATTTCTGTAGTGTTTATGGTGTGTGAAATGCACTCTTGGAAAATGTCCAGTTTGCCTAGGCAGAGCGCATGTTTTAATTTAATTCCAACACATTTCAGAGGCTCCTCAAAACTCAGCCTCAAATGTAATGTGAAAGCCAGATGCTGCATTGAGCGTGTGCTGTGTTGGTTTGAGTTATAGGCAAACACAGATAGACTCTGGTCCAACAGGCTCAGTTATTGCTCAAGTCAAACACAATCAAAGCGACTTTAAACAAAATATGTGCTGGACTATAATGAAATGCTGAGTTGCTGAATGCTATAGATGTTGTGATAATTATCTACATTTCTGTGGTTCACTTGCTTGTTTTAAGCTGTCAGGCACTTTCAAATAGCCCTTTTCACCCTTAAATATGTTTCTTTTCCTGTTCTGTGCATTTACGCTATTTACTCCCTGATATGCTCGAAAAATACATTCACTCACCTCCCTGACCTCCACACTACACAAACACACACATGCACACCAAACACAAACCAAAGAAAGCAAAAAAAAAAAACATTTTGATGGCTCACAATCATAAGGAATTTTTTCCCATTTAAAAATTGTCATGACAACATAGCGTAAACAAGGGAGAAAACAAACAACATAATGGTAAACAAAGGAAACTAGACAAGATGGCTGTCTATAAGGTGGCTGCTGGTACCACATGTCATGTGGGGCAGAGAGAGAAGTTGTGTTTCTTTGTTTAAGACTGACTGAGATAAGCTGAAGGTGCCAGGTTAAGACAGAAGAAGCTGTATGTAACATACACCTGTTTAGCAGGTGGCCTTTGTGTCTCAGAGGAGGTCACTGGTTGCCCCTTTGTTCACCTTACAGTGTTAGTTGCTTGCCACTAATTCTGCAAAATTGTCAAAATTTTGTCATAGCTGCTGCCGCTAGATTGAACTTGTTCACTCCTGATCAACCTCACACTCACATCACTGCCATGACGAGAGAGCAGAGAGTGCTAACCTAGTGTTATAATCTATGCTTTTCCTACAGCTGGGGTTAAGGGGGGAGGAAGAGAACAAAGGGGCTCAGCTGATTTTGTTTGACTGTCATCTGGGTCACATGTTACACAGTGACCAATAAAGTCAAGTATTTAGGTCCATGGTTTATTTCACATGCAGGTGTGAAAGGTGAATTCTGGGGAACGTAGTTGTTTACGAAGTGGCTCTCTTTGTCTGTAGAACAAAAGAGCATGTGGGTCTCTTGAATGGACTGAGGCCCAAAATAAACATAGCTAGACATATTAACTTAAAAAAACCAACCCACTCAGTCATTTACTGGAGGTAGAACAGTTACAGCAGTTGCCAAAGTCAGCCCAGAAGAATCTGCACAAGCTAATGTCTGAATGATTATAGTTAGACATAAATCGGCACAGCAGCCCTTTGACATCTTGCTGACAAGTAAAACGATTGCATAGATCCACAAACATGACTTTAACTGAAAATGGGACCTCATTACACCACATGTCCTTCACGTGATAATTTGGGTGGTGTAGACTTGTGTCTTTTGACTGATGGACAAAGACATTTGCGTTGTATTACAAGAGTGTTTACGAAGCGCCTGTTTTTGACTCTTCAAGAAAATGGTAAAAGTACAAAGTGGTTTCAGTGACATGATTATCTATAGCTGGGTGGCACATGGTGAATTTTCACAGTAGTGGAATTTCTCCCCATCAAGATCAGCCCAGTTCACTCACTGTTTGGTTGATCATAAATGTTTTCAATCCTTCATACCTGTGTTTTGGACATCCTGCCTTCCTCCATTACTCTTAGGATACATTTGTTTGGACTGCTTGTGCGCCCCTTGGTTTCTGCTGTAAAAATAACCATTAGAACCTTCACCTGGCTCCTCCATCCTATGCTGTGTGTACCGTAGGATGAGAAATGTCATGAAACAAAGAAGCTTGGCCTTAACTCAAAATAATTGTTTTCACTGATCACAAGGTCCCTGCCCACAGAACAGCTATTCTCATGAGTTGCCCTTTTTTCAGAGCAGAACATGAGTCTACAAAAACGTTTCACTCTGTGTTCTCAATTCCCTGACAATGCTTTCAAGCAGCCTCTTCTTCCTTTATGGTCCAAAAGCTGTTGTTCAACCTTCTTGCTCCACTGGTGTCCTGTTTTTCCGGCCTCCTGAACTCTTCTGCTTGTGGTCTCCTGTTTGGCTGGTTGCCAGTCCTTCTGCCACCCACTTGAGTTACATGCTCCATCCCTCTCCACTCTTCTGATCATCTACCTGAAGTTTCACTTTCTACTGTCCTCCGGCTTTTGGGCACCTCACCTGAGTGTACCGATGCGCTAGCACCTCTGTTGTAATCGTACTAAATGTTTGCTGGTTACACATATTCACTGGTGCTGTAGACTGACGGCAGCTCCTGCATGTGCCTTGATTCGCAAAAATAAGGCTCTTCACCTTGAGCCAAGCAGAACCTGATTAGCAGCCATAGATTCTCCTTGTAGTACCGATTGATTCTTTTGCATGAGAAAGTGGCTTTTGCCTTCTCACATTGCAGAGGTCAACCAATCTATCAATCAATTGGTTGTACAGGTAGTCACATCAGAAAGTGTAGCAGTACACATAGTACAAGTAAAACTCACTTTGTCCATCGCATGTTTTGGAATCAAGATAGATGCACTTGATCAGCGTTGGTTACATTTAGGGAATCAAGAGAAAATTATATAAATATTGGTATCTGATCTTCCAATCTGAATAATCAATCTGAATTTCACAGACATCCTGACTGTAGTGCTAAACCTCAGGCTTAATCCCTTGCCTCTGCCTTTTTCTCAAGTCATCCTAAATCATCTATAGAAGTTCAGCTCGCCATCATTTATCACAGGTGAGTTGAGTTGTTCTGTTTCCAACCGGACAGGCTGCTGGGAGAAATACTATTCGTTTTAAGCTCTGGCTTGAGCACAGCACATTACAGACCTGATGTGAATGATGCAGCTGGCAGGATTAATTGGGCCCAGTTACGGAGGATCAGCAAGTTTGGTGCTCTTCACATGCTGTTCCTCCATATGGCAACACAGAAGTCACACACACTATGATTAATAGTTAGGTATTAGAATATTTCAAGTTGTGGCCGTAATAATCAAAATACTTTTCAAGTTACAGAATATTAATACATATAATACATTTTTACATTTAAACAGAATGGTTAATCACAAGTTCACTCTTTGAATTCGACTTGCTTCAAACAAATGCAAATCTAAACATTATATACAATTTTCAGAAGTGAGACTTTACCGTGATTTCACTAGTTAAGCACATATGCAAAACATTAATTTACAAATATATGCAAAGCATGTTAGCTACTTTGCAACACTGTCAAGGCCAACTCTATCAAAGTGGCTCCAAGAAAAGGTAGCCTTGACATAAAGTTAACTCCAAAAACCCATCTCTATTTTTAGTTCAGAAAACAAAATTTGGCCTCATTAGTTTTGGTATTTATCATATTTTTATTTTACATGACTTGGCCTAAAAGTGTGTTTCCTAGCAAAAGGGGCTGCAAATTGCCCCTGGTCTTATTTGCCTCAGTGGGCCCGTGGAGGTGTTAGTGTTGTGGTCAGCACTCCTCAGACTCTTTGAATTGCAAATCGCCTCCGTAACTCAAAAGTAATGCAGCAGGGAACGTCACCTCCTGTCATTTTTCTGCATTTGGGTGCATGGGGGCACCATTGTAGAGGAAGTGCAGTTATTGTTTCTGTCTCTGGTGTGACTCTTCCTTATTGTAGGAATGACTAGGGCCTGCTCTCCCAACCTCCACCTCTCTAATGTGCCAGAAGGCTCCCTTAGCTGTAATATTGCCCGTCTGTAAGCATTACAGCATTTTGCTGTGGGACTTCTCGGTGATTAAAGGTAAAAGAACCATAGAACCAATGTCTGATGGGCCTGATACACAACAAGAACAATAACAGTGGAAGTTCTGGTTGCGCTGTATGTGCACTAAAAGTTCAGTAGTATCTCTAATGAGTTTGGTTTTTTGAGTGTCATTATATCAATTTATGTATTTTGTTCTGAGGGGAAGGCATATAGTTGTTCATGATGTTTAGACTTGTTTTGGATTTAATTTTTTTTTCTCTGAGTTTATTCCTGTGTATGAAGGTACAATGCATTTTTCAGTAAACAAATAATTTCTTTATTTATTGTCAAAGACAGCTGTAGCTGTTCCAGCTGCAGCAGGAGTGTCATCTTTTGAACTTATGGATGTGTAAGCACCAAATGGATTACCAGCTTTTATTATCACCCTCTGCGCCACTGGTGATGTGATTATAGGTCTGTCTGTGTGTGCATGTGTGTTTGAAATGAAATATAATGCATGTGTTATAAAACAACAACAAAAAAAAAACCCAACACAGTCATAATCAACTCTCGCACAGACCATGAAATAAAAAAAGATAAATGTTTATGCAAGTAGTTAAGTAGTTATTCAGTTTGTAAGTGTACACCATTTCCACTTAATTTAGGGGTTTCTCTGATGCAAGTTTCAAAGGACAGAATCTGAACTGGTATTTCTTAATTAGTGACACTGCTGATTGTGTTGCTGGCTGAGAGGCGAAGGGAGAAAACCCACTGAGGGGTCAATACAGGGCTCCTCTCTCTTTGCCAGGCTAATTAATTCACCATGTCTTTCCTCTCATTGCCTGCAGCCCATTATGACTTTAACACTGTGAAGCTCCATGGATTTGAAATATAAATTATTGTCTCACCATTTTGTCATTTCACCCCTTTACTACACTCCAGAACTCCTTTTTTTTTTTTTTTTTATCTTTAGCCAAATGAAATAACCAGAGATAAGACAACCACATGCATTCATACGGGCAATATTATTTGGAACAGGATATGGTTCAAAATAAGGGGTGTCTTTGCATTTTGAATGTAGTCTAATCCGTTTATAATTACACAGTGAGGAAGTGAAATAGTGGTCCGACTGTTTGAATGCGTAATCCCCTTCGTGTGCATAAACATGAGCACATTTCATCAACGAGGTTGGACTAAGACTTCTGGATAATTACCTGGGGCAAGGACTATTTCCATAGACCTGCCCTGCCCCCTGCTTTTCTCTGTAAATAATGCATATAAAGTCGAAATCAGAGTCAATGTAAAATTACCTTCAAAGGCTGGCGTAAAATTGGGCAGTTCATCCATGTAGACAGGAAATGAAGCAATGTTTCTATTGTGAAAGAGCAAGAACATAGATTCCACATCTCTGAATGACAATCTCAGTAAAAGCTGTCAGATTGGATTTATTTCATCTCCAAAGATATAGTTTGCGTATTTAAGAAGTTCTCTTGAATATAGTGATGAGAGAACCCTTATTTTTTTTTCTTCTCATCAGCATTGACTGAGGGACTTGAACGTCATTCTGGGGATTACAGTAATGATATTGTGTGCCCTTACCCAAACACACACAAGCCCTCTCTCTGTGGTTATTATATTTTTAACTGTGTCCCACACAGCCATGCTGAGGAACAAGCCAGAGTCTTCAAATAGAGATTGTCCCTCGACTTTGTTTCTGTCAGAAAACAATGACTATGATTTATTCATGTTCCTCCTGATGTTGCACGATTCAGGCAAATTAGATCAAATTTTGTGATTACATGATTACACATAAAATGTGCAAGTGGGAATGTTTGATTATCATCCAGTATCAGTCAGTGTTGGCACATTGCTGTACAGATTGTTGCCAAAATACTTTAATAGTCTGTTTTCTCAAGCTTTAGACCAAGAGGCCTATGCTGATTTCCTGTGGAACCATCATCATAGCAGTATTTCTAATCCCTTTCTGCTGACTATTAAAATAACACAATTGTCTTTAAACTTCTCCCCAGTTTCATTTTGTGCTGGACAAGGGAAAAATAATGTGTTTATACCTTTTTAGCTGTGCTGGAGATATATATTTTTTTATCTTTACAAAGTTGTAACATTACAGTTAAATGACTTCCCTGAATTACATAATGAGGTCTACATAATTGTTTGAGATTGAAAAGCTTACTTTGCAGCACAGATACACAAGATAAAATCATCAGTGCCACCATTAGAGTATCCTTGGAGAAGGCAGGTGGTCTGTGAAACTGCAAAAAATATGCATTATTTGTATATACAAAAGAGGCAAGAACTGGGACCACTTTGAAAACATGTTTTCCGTTTTCTTGTTGATATCATACAATGGAAAATGGGGAGGAAATTGTTGGGTTAGATGAAGTTCATTAGGACTAATGGAGTGCGAGTTACTGCAGATTGATGACAGTCAGAATGAGATTTGATACCGTAAGGAATATTTGTGAAGCTTCCAATTCTCCTTCATGTAATCAACACGTAAATGGCCCTCTGTAGAGAGCAGAAAACTCCTAGTCTTAGCCCATGCGTAATAAGCTCAATAAGGTCCCTCATAAATCGCTCTAATTGAAAGGGTTCCTCCCTGACCGCTCCTTATAAGACACCTCATGGACACAGACGGGGTGAACAATCCCTGATGTACCATTTGAACTTCAGATGAACTGGTGGAGACGAAAACCTCCTCTGGCTGAGTGAAACAGAAATGACACAGCAGAAAGATGAGTTTGGGGATGTCACACACAGCGAAATTCAAATTTGCAATAATTTGATCTCAGGGTACCGTGCTCTAAACTCACAACTGGACAAAACGGCTCACTTAACCCATTCTGTGTGTTATTGTGGATGAAAGCGTCTCAGTATTTTGCAGGTGCCCTGTCTTTTTCTCTGTTTGTCTGGCAAGTGCTACAGTTATAGGACTGTTGATTTAAAGGTGGACTCATGTAGGACTGGATAATGTGCCATCTCAATTTGTGTATTGGAGGCCCCCAAGTTTCAACATTACATTTTTTCATTTCCACCATGAACTACAACTGACGAGCTCCAAATTAGTTGTTCTTAAGTATTTGCCTTCGAATGGGATCATATGGGATTATGGGTGAACTTTTCCTTTCACTAGGTGAATATTAAATGTTAAAACATCCTTCTAGAATAAAACCCATATGCACATGCGCCATTCTTGACAGTAAAGGTCAAACACCCAAACAAAGTGAAAAGTTACCTTGTTTTGTCCGTTACATAATCCCTGTAAAGTCCTGTCTTGCTGTTTCCTTACCCACTACAGAAGTGACTAATCACAGTGGCCTGTGGTAACTTCTGATGGGCATGTGATGCTATTTTTTGACACTTTATAGTTTAACAATAGATTAGTCAATAATACAAATGATTGTTAGTTGTAGGCCTGAACCACACAGCGTTATCCAGGGGCCCATGCTGACCTTAATTATACAGGGTCTGCAGCTAGCCCATCAGGTGGCAGGGGTTTTTGATCACATAATGGTAGCTTTCCCTGGAGCCTTAGGGAGAGGTGAGAGACCTCAGCATTAAGTCACTACATTAAATCTGTCTCACGCCAGTCCCATTAAAGACTATTCTATTACCATTAAGCAGGTCATGGTGTCTCTCCTTGCTCGTTTGCATGGAAAAGAGTGGGTGTCTCAGCTTGGCTGCTCTTACTTTGATTGAGTTCGGTGGTGACGCTTGACATGAGACAAGGTGAAAGCAAATGTGCGTTTGAATTTTCAGTCAATATCTTTGACAGCTGTGTACTTCCTTCTGTCTTCCTTCTCTTCATTGTTAAGTTTTCACTTCCATACCATCTCTCTAACTACTCACTGCAAAGCTCATCAGCTCAGAATTCGCAGCACCTGTATAGAGAGCAAGACATGTGGTGTGAAAATATTCATTAAAAAATTCTGACAGATTGAACTGTAATGACAGAAGCCTACACTATAAGACTTTTTTTTACTGTGAATTCACAGTATTTTACTGGCAGCAGTTTCGCCACGAACATACTGTATTTTGTTTTTTACAGTATCTTGCTGTATTTTAAAATAACAGCGTTTTACTAAACAAAGCAGCCTTGAATGGATGTCAACAGTTTATTGCCTCTTCACTTCCATCTTATCCATCAGAAAACTGACTCTTTCAAAAATTTAATGACATTGTGCTAAATATTATTCTACTCATTCTTACATAAAAAAAAAAAACAATGCAACTGTTTACCTTAACAATATCAAACTTACAACATCTCAAAAGACACTGCGATTTCAGTGAGGTATTGAGTATATGTGAATGTCTGTTGAGTGGTGAGGTAAGATTGTGTGTGTGTGTGTGTGTGTCAGATCAGACAAAGTCCCATTTCAAGTCAATGAGCTTCTCCATGAGTGCGGAGACATGTGGATTCACTGAAGTTGCCTAGTTGACCTAGTCTCGCTCACCAGACCTTTCTCCAGAAAAGAGAGGTTTGGCTGGACTGACTCTGATTCTGAGATCGGAGGATAAAAACGCCCCCGGCTGTTTGGATTTCTTTCAAACAATCACAATCGTTGTGGGCGGTGCCACAGCAACGGTGCGCTCGCAAAATATAGGCAGGGGGAAACAGGTTTTGTAACACGCCCACAGGCAGAAAAATGGCCACATCACAGCAACATATAACACCTTAAAATTTGGTAAAGGACGTTTGTCGAGTCTGTGACACAAATTTTTCAAATAAAACAAACATGGGTTGGTTATAGGTGATAAACAGGTGAACTTTGACTCTTTGATAAACAAGCTAAGCTTAGTGTTTGTGAATATGTAGTGCGGTGGGCATGGTTACAGCAGATGATAGTTGATGCATGTTGGTAATATAAAGACAATAATATGGTGTCATGCAACAAAGATTCCTGTCTTTGTGCTGCTTCGATGTTCCATGTCATTTGAAATACTGTGTGGCATTGTTTGATTACTGGCTTTGGCTGTCCATAACTTGTTCCCTATGAATTGTATCAAATACATGTTATCTCTATACAACAGTCTTAACATTTATTTCTTCCATGAGCTGTGGTGGACCTATTGCTGCGGCCTCATGTGCTGCTAGGGTTAGGGTTATACTTGTTGTATGTCTTATTGTTTCTCTTCAAGTTTGTTGTCATACTAGGATGCTTGTAGGATTATTATACTGCCCTCAGCAGTCCTGGAAGAATCACAGCTTCAGTGCCTATGCCTCTTCTCATGTTCTGTACCTATGGTACTGTAAAAACAACAAAAACAAAAAAACAAACAAACAAACAAAAAATACCGTAACAAGGATCTTGTGACATCCTTTTCCAAACTGACCTGTGATCTACACTGAGTCACAGTACTTCCACGACCTTTGTGTCCTGCTGAAGCTGCTGTAGTACGAGTGAGACACCTGTGAGCCTGCTCTCATCCTGGGAATGCTCAGAGATTTATTACCTATTGATACACACCCTTGCTGAACACACCCCCAAAGACACCCATAGTACATTGTTGACTCATGAGTTACACAGCCTCAAGCCCATGAATCATTTTCTTAAAAAGAATATTTCCCCCCTTTCTCCTCTCTGCTTTCCTGTGATTTCACATCCTCTGTCAAATAGATAAAGTACTCTCTGCACAGCCAAATAAAGAAACAGTGTTTTTCCTTCCCATCATGCTTTTCTCGATGGGAGAGAAAGAGAATGAAATCATGGTGGATGTTCTTTTGCCACTGCTTGTAACCTTGGCCTTCATAGTCTTCTGTAGGAATTCAGTCAGTAGTTGGTGCCCAGAAAACTCTTCTCTCTCTCTCTCTTACATGGATTTTGACATGGACTTCTGCCATTTTTTTATTCTTACATTTAATGTCTATTTGCACATTAAGCTTACTTTTTTTTATTATTCTCCTATGTGTTTCCTATTACCTCATTCCTCAGTGTTGTCTTTGAGGAAATGGAGAGGAAATTGGCTATATGCATTGATCCAACTCTTTTGCTATAAGAGTCTTTATTTTTTACCAACAGTTGCACTGGCACCTCTCATTGTGATTCAAGACAAGTTCCCTCCTGCTGGTGTAGAATACACTGTCTGTGTGTTTGCTGTGGAGACATTGCAAAGATATAATGACAGACGTAATAAAAATAAACCTGCCTGTCGAGACTCACTTCTACATTCATCAAGCCATCTGAGTGAGGCCTCTGGGCTGGTTCAGCCTGGGAAACTCCATTTGTCACCTGCTAAATGCTGCCAATGTGCATGGAGTCCCCACTGCCTGTGTCCTTTAGAGAGAGTAGATGTAGGCTTTATTTATGTCTATGGGAAAACACAGAAGTTAAAGTGTGGGGAGATGGGAAGGGCTGAACATCCAATCTAGTCATGAAACAATTGGTTTGTTTAATAGTTAAACATATGTAACAGCTTCTCTATGCATCATATCATTAGCAATTGTATATTTTTATGTTTTGGACTTTTGAAACAAATATAAAAAGAAAAATATCACATTAAAACAATCACTGAAGTGAATAACTTTATTAGATTGAAAAATAATAATATGTATATATGTATGTATCTTTAAGTTCATCTGTCATTTCTTATCTAGTTGGGGAAAAGTGTATTCTTACTGGTATAATTCATCATGTATTTATACAAGGGAAGGTTCCAAGAGTGAGCATAATGTTACCAAGCCAAACCATATTGTCTGACTCTCAGTACAATGAAAGAGCAGTTGAGTTTTTTCCAAATGAGAAAAGAGGAAAACAAAAACCCTACAAAGCATTATAATTGTCAGAGCAAGAAATAAGAGGCACTCTGACATTTTTTTTTCCAACAGTGGAGTCATACATTATTTATCTGAAGAGTTTATCGCAGATACTGAGGCAGAGTGAGCAGCCATTTTCCCGTTCCCTTCTCTGTGTTTTATGATAAATGTTCTCAAAGTGCTCTGCATTTTACCCAGAGTGCACATAAACTACAGGCTAGCTAAAGCCATAACTCTCCCCCACCCACTCTTGCGATTACAAGCACCACTCCAGATTCTTATTCAGAATCACGAAATGTCTTCATAGTCCGACTCAGTCCTCCTCCTTTTTTTTTTTTTTTTTTAAAAGAACTCAAACCACGACTGGATTATTTACCTTGTGAGGGTATAAAACTACTTCCATTATACTTTCTTCCGATCAAGTGATACAGATTTGTAAATAAATGTGATGACCAGTTAGTTACATTTTACCTAATTTTCTAATGCTAGAAACACATGAGAATCATTTGTCACGTTCTTGGCTAATATCCCATCAGAAATGGTTCATGGTGAAGATCATCCTGCAGTAGATCATCCTTAGTTTCTTGCTCTCTTTACGATTACAGCATTCAATATCAGGTCCAATAGGGGGTGAATATAATGTGAGAAGCCTATTTAGACAGTTAGATACATTAGAGCTTCTGTACAACATAGGAGTGTCAGAAACGTCCATGTCCTGCAGAGCGATATCAGTTCTTCAGTAGAAACTATTAGTGATCTGTGAAGAACAATAAATAAATTGAATAGACTTCATCTTTACAGGACAGTTAAGGGCTCCATGTTGAATTTTGAGCATCATGTGTTTCATTTCTTTTTCTCTAAAAAAAAAAAAAGAAAAAAAAAAACCCCAAACAAAATACACTAATGTTGCATTTCAATAAGAGAGAAGAGTTTAACATAGTTCATTAATTATTGGTCACAGTGGACATTGTACATGGCCATTGTGACCAATATGAGAGGTTTAATACTGAGAGGGGCCAAGGGTCTGCTCTCACTATTATCATGTAGGGTTGTAGGGTCAGAGTTCACTTGACCTGCAGCTGCAAAATGAACACATCAAACTGGTGTCTAGAGGATCATTGACTATTCCATAAAACCACACTTAGACCAATTAAAACCAAACCTTGATTAAGGTTTGGTCTTAATTGGTTGAAAAATCCATGCAAGGAAATGTGCATAAATCATCATCAACAACGTCTGTGGGCAAAAACACAAACAGTGAAATAGAAATGCAAATGTTAAATAGATAGTTCAATAGTTCGGGGTTCTGTGAGGTTGTCTGTAGGTTCTTGCATTGTATGTGTGCTGGGCAAGGGTTAGGGTGATGATGGCCTAAACAACAGCCACAGTTAAAAAGTAAATGCCATTCATTGACCAGAGTAGTGTCATTACTTTTGTTTGATAGTTACTTGATGTGTCCTAAAAGAGACTGGTAGGAGTTAGTACTCATGCATCATATCTCAGTGACTTCATATTTATTGAGAAAAAAAACAAAAAACAACTACAAGTTACCCGTCTCTGCTCTTAAAGTATGGTAGCATAAGACTAAGGCTGTAAGGTACACAGTGCTGTATATGTATTTATGCTGTATAGTGTTTGACCAATATGGAGTAAGAAACTAGAGCCGTCTGTCATGTATAGCTTGTTCTGTCTAGGTGTGTTTGCACAGCTGGAAGCAATGTTTGCCTACAGGATGACCGGGTAAGAGTGTTTTCTCATCTGCATACGTGTTTGACAGGGAACTTTGAAGGTGGTGTTTTGACAGGAATGTGTGGGAAATTTTAATGGAGGATGAAAGAGCAATTTCTATCTAAACACTGGACCCCGAGAAGAAAGCACCTCCTACCCCTTCTACGTCACTGGGTAGAAGTGGACTTTAATAGCTTCTTAGCTTTTGACAAATGGAATTGAAGCACAAAGAGGATAGAAGCGAAACACTTAATGTTCTCAGGTTTGGCATGTCAATGGAAAAAATAAATAGATACACTTTTGCCATGAAATTATGTGGCAACAAAGTATTTTTGAGGGTTGTGATTGCCGCTGTAAAACAATTTGTCTTTTAAAATGAATCAGGAGAGAAATCCCACACAAAATAAAATAAACCTTAAATAAAAAAAAGCCTTTATGAAAAGATGTGTCAAGGGAGCAGATAATTAAATCTGAACTTGGAAATATGTTTCTCCCTAGGTTCAGTGAAAATGGTTGTATTTCTAGGCTTTTTCACTCTGAGTGAGCAGGATGGCCTGAGTGGCCACCGTGACTTTCCATGGATGCAGTTACACTGTAATTTTCAGGGATTAGTGGCAGAGCCGAATTCAGACAGGGATATCCTGGCAACGAGTTTTGCTGTGCGACTACTGAGCAGCTGTTAAAAAGCAGTTGAAGCGAACTTCACAGGAGCAGTTGTGCAATAGCAAAAACACAGGCATATGGTCACTTTCACAGCCCCAAAAGGCTTCATCACATGACATTATCCAACTTTGCTTGAATGGACAGAGAGACATGCGGGTTGAGGTTGTGGATGTGCTAATGATAGATGTTGGTTGTGCTGACGTCACATGGTCACACGCCTGGAATTCTGTCTGGGTCAGCTCTTACCACCATTTCCTGGTGGTTTGTGGATGGCTAGTCAACATCATGAGGGGATCCAGAGGCTGCTGGTTTCTTGGCAAAGCTTCCAGTGTACTCTGTTCTCCACTGCCTTGGTCCTTGACTGAACCTCTGGGAGCACCTCAACTGTACTGGCCCCAGGCTACCCCCAGGCACCCCGATGCTGAAGCATAAACCCTGGGTCTCATTTATAGTCAACAGTACGGTGTACTGTGTCGACATCCTCATCCACCAACACCACCAGCTTTTTTTCTTTACTCTGCTTCTATGTCTGTCTGTCTTTCTTTCTTTTCTTTGCTCTTCCTGGTGGTCAGACCTTGATATTGAGTCTTTATTTTAGAGTGTCACATTCTCTTCTGAGATTAGAAACCCGGCCAGTCTCACTTGTGAAAGTCACCCTGTTTGCCAAAAGTAGTGGAGCACTGAAAATCTAATGTGCTGCTTTTTGTTTAAGGAAGAAATATTGAGGGAAGGATGTGGGTGAAGCAAAGTGATGGGCAGATGAGTGATGTTGGGAGAGTAAGAGCTGAGGTTGAGAGCCTGGAATATTTGTTTTTACCTCCTGCCCTGACATTGTGGTCTATTGAGAGATGGGTTGGCTGGTCTGGACAGATATACCATTATGCTTTACCATCTGTCCCTTTAGAGATATGCAATATAAGTCACCCTGAATTTAAAGGGAAGCATTTTAATTGGTTCTTGGGTGCACATCACTTGGGACCCAAATAGATTTTGCATAATGACCAATACTTTAATTCCAAACACAGGTCCCTCGTAGATGGACCATGTGTGACCTTTCCTAGGGCACAGATGATCCAGAGAGGTTGGTCTTCTAACCTTGCAGACCTTTAAGACCCCTTTCTATACTGGCTCAGTGGGAGGTCAGAACATGTAACCTACAGGCAATTGACTAATTCTCAAGAATTGTAAAAAAAAAAAAAAAATATGATTGATTATTAGGTTTTTAATGAGCAGGTGAGAATTTTCCAGCATATGTTGGTGACACTTTCTGCATGTTTAATTAACAGCGAGGTAGATCAGCATAATGATGAACATCTGATGCTCACATTGTGTCTGAGAAGACAAAAAAAAAAAAAAAAAAAAAATTCCAGCTAAAGTATGCACGCCCAGGAATAATCTCAGACTTTCTGCTCTCACTCCCAAATATCCTTGTTCTATGTCTCCTCTGTCTACCCATGCC